>JAJMZS010003446.1:0-17476 GCA_023807205.1 Isotricha prostoma | reverse complement strand
AATTATTACAATATGTTATCATATCATTTAATTAAAATTCATTGATTAATTTTTATAATATAGAATGAAATATTATAATTACATATAAAAAAATATAAATAAAATTAACAAAAATATTTTTTTGAAATTATAATTAAAAAAATGGATTACTACAACAACTCAAATTTACATAATGATAATTTGAAAAATGATAATAATTTAAATTTATATTTAAAAATTCCAAAATATTTTCCTAGATATAAAGTAATATATTATTTTTTGATAATAATTAAATTTCTTCCATTAATAGTATTCACACATGATTGGAATATTAATTCTAAATTAGGAATTTCATTTTGGATAAGAAAATTTACTTTAGCAGAATTAATTTTTGATGTAGATCATATAGAAATTTATTATATCTTTGTTATAATTCTTTTTATTTTATTTTTAATTGTTTGCCTTTTTTTCATTATTATAAAAAAAAAAATGAGATATAATGGTAAATTATTTCATCTTTATAGAAAGCAAATGTGTTTTTGTTCTTTTTCTATTTTTTATATATTTTATGCAATTCCACAATTTTATTTTTCAGTTTTTGTTGAAAATATATTTAATAAAAATTCAAAAAAACAAAATAAAATTATATATTATTTAATAATTATTTTAGAAGGAATAATAATGATATATACTTTTATAATATCATTTTTTATGGGAAGTATAATTATACATGAACCATTTTTTATTAATTCATTATCTCCAATATTGAATGAAATAGGAACAGTTGATATTTTACCTTTTTTTATTTTATTTACTCAAATTGTTGTTCAACTAGAATTTAATATTGATTTTAAATATATTTTCCTTATAAAAGCTATATTAAGAGGAATATTTTGTTTTTATTCTTTTAAATCTTTTTTTAATTTTAATACTTTTTATTATAAATATAGGTTTTATTATATTTATAGATTATTACTAAATTGTTGTTTTGTTTCTTGTATAATTGAATATATTTTTATTTATGATTATGATAATAAATTAAAAATACTTCAAAAGGATAATGCCATTATTGTTTTTAAATTAATTGTTGAAATCATTTTTTCTATTGTTTTAAATGAAATATATTTTTATTTTGATAATAAAAAAATTAAAGAACAAGTTATACTTTTTTCATTTAAAAATATTGAAACTTTTAATAATAAAATGATTAAATTTTTAAATATGCTTTATTATCAACAAAGACCAAATATTTTAAAATCAATTTTACAAGAATTAAATATATCAATTGCAAATAGAATTCATAGTCCAATTTGTAAAGAAAGAAAAGGATTTGACAAATGTTTTTATTGTCATATTTATTCACCTCAAAAATTTACTTCTGAAATGAATTTTTTTATAAATTTTATTAAAGACAAAAATGAACTAGACTATAATTGTATGAAAATAAATTTTCCTTTATTATTTTGTTTTTTTGAAAATGAAATTAATCATTATAATGAAATAAATATTTTAAATAAAAAATCAGTCTTTGCATTATTTTTTATTGTTACTTATATTTATATATATGAAAGAAATTATTATAAATGTCTTTTTATTTTAGAAAAAATCCAATCAAGTGATTTTATTCAAAATTCTTATTTATCAAAATATCAAATTGCTTTTTTTAAATATAAACTATTGCATTTTTATAAACATCAATTAAATAATAAATGTGGAAATATATATCAAATTAATATTTCTGAAAAAGAACATTCTCATAAAAAAAAGGTATTAAAAAGTTTTAAAAACTTTAAATGTATTGAAAGAATTTATAATGTTGAAAGAGTTTATATGCAATTTCTTTTAAATTATATTAAATTAATGAATTGTTTCAATGATGATATTACTTGTTTTTATATCTTTAAGTATTATATGGAAAATTATATTAATAATTATTATAATTTAAATGATATTACTAATAAATTATTTAATACTTCAAAGTTTAATTTTGTTTATCCTGTCAATAAATTAAAAATGTTTTTTTATTACTTTAGAAATAAAATTCCAAAAAAAATAAATTCTTCTTTTGAAAAATTTTTTATTGAGCAATCATCTTCTTTTATTGAAAGAAATGTAAATTTTTTTGTAATAGTTTTACAAATTTATTTTTTAAAAAAGGATATTGCTTTTAAATTAAATTATGTATCTGATAGTTTAATTCAAAAATTAAGATATACAAATAATGAATTTAATTCTTTACATTTTAATGAAATTTTTGCAAAAACATTTTATAAATCTTATAAATATATTTTCGAAAAAAATATTCAAGAAGGAAGTGAATTTTTTAAATTAAATAATTTATGCTTAATTGATAAAAATAAATATGTTATTTCATTTGATATAGAAGGAGTTCCAATATATAAAAAAAATAAAATTGAATTATATATTAAATTAAATGAAGCAAAAGAACAACTTTTAACAAATAAAAATTACACTTTATCAAATAAAAATATTAGAAATCAAAAAACAAATAACAATAATTTTTGTGGAAGTTGTTTTTTATTTACAAATAAATCAGGAAAAATATATAATTTAGGAAGAGGATTTGAAGAATATTTTTTTTTAAATACAAATGTATTAGAAAGATATAATATTAATATAATGGAATTATTAAAAATAGAAAAATTAGAGTCAAAAGGAATAATTAAAAAAAATTTATTAAATATTTATAATAACATATATGATATTTACTTAAGAGAAGTAGGTCAAATTGGAGAAGATGCTTTTTCACAAGTTATTATTCAAATTAATGAAATAAAAAAAAATATTTCTTTTTATAAAAATAGTTTTATTGTTGATATTAATTATGAAGAGAAAAGTATCTGTAAAGAAGGAAAAAAAATAAAAAATTATTATTTATTTGTTTTAACTATTAATTTAGAAGCAAAAGAAAATTTTCAATCTACTGAAATTATTCAAATGTTTCAACAACAAACTTCATTTTTAAATCAAACTGATCTTGGAAATGAAATAAATATAAATTTAAATAATGAATTAAGTAATCAAAAAAAAGAATATTCTAATTTTATTTATTCAAAATTGATGAAAATTAAAATTTTAAGTAAGATAATTGTTCAAAAATTTCATAAAATAAAAGTAAAATTGAAAAATGAAGAATTTATTGAAGAAGAAAAAGAAAAAAATAATGATAATTCCAAACAAGAAGAAATTCAAAATGAAGACATTAAGTTATTACAATTAAATAAAAAGAAAAAACAAAAAGAATATAAAACCTTTTTTTTTTTAAAATTAATTCCTGGAATAATTACAATTTGTTTCTTAATATGTTTTTTTTTATTATATCATGAAAAAATGATTAGATTTAATAAAATAAAATCATATTTTAAAGCAATAGGAGATGGTTTAATGTTATCTCATACTTCAATTCAAATGATAATTAAAGTTTTGGAAATTCAATTAAAAAATAATAATCTTCAACCTGATATTTTAAATTATTATTATAATAATTCATTTGATTATCACATTGAAACTTTAAATAATAGAATAAAGGACTATTTAACTTTTAAAATTCAATTTACAAATTTTTATTATTCATTTATTTATTTAAATAAAATAAGTGATTTATTCTTTTTAACACCTCAAAATTATACAATTCCTGATATAAATGGAACAAAAACTATTCAAATGGTAGAATCAATAATGACTTTTTTAAATATTATTTCAACAGATATTATTAATTCAGAAAGAGTTGTAATTCTTTATAATAACTCAGAATATTATTTTAACGATAGTATGATTGAAAATACTGAAATTAGTAAAAGTAATTATTATAATTCAGCACAACCTTTTATTTTAATTATTGATAATTTTGCTAAATGTTATTTATTTTATTATTCTGAATTACTTAATTCTGTTTTACTTAAAGTAAATGATCAAATTGATTTACAATTTACTATTTCAAAATATAATATTATTAGTAGTGGAGTTTATGTTTTTTTTATGATTACATTATTTTTTATTTTTTTGAAAAAAACTCAAAAAAGTATTATAATTACATTTAAATGCTATATAACAATTAGGTTTTTTAATAATTATATTATTAGAAAAACTATAATTATTTTAGATTTTTTTGATAATTATTCTGAAAATAATAACCATAAACAAATTTTAAATAATTTGGAAATTATAAATGATAATGAAGAAACAAATTTAATCAATCAAATTATATCCGATTCAATATATGATTATAAAACTATTAGAATAAAACCTTATTCAATAAAATTTATAAATTCTAATCACAATCACAAAAACTATATTTTACATTCTACTATAAAAAATAGTGAAAATATTGATAGTGAAATAAAAAAAAGTTTTATGGAATTAAATTCTTTTTCATCTAATATAAAAAGTAAAAATAATAATATAAATAATATAAATACTTTATTAAGGAAACCAAAGACAAATTTTACAATAAAAAATAATGAATTAAACAGAAGTTCAATAGAAATTGGATTTTCAAATATTGAATCAATATCAATAACAAAACAACTAATTTCTTCATATAGTAGTAGTACAAATAATATTATTAATCCAATTAACCAAAATTCTTTAAATAATAATAGTAATAATATTAATACAGGAACAAATAATACTTTAAATACAAATTCTACTAACGTGAATAATAATGAAATTTCACTTTCTAAAAGTAATATTCCTTTCAATGATAATACAAATAGAACTAAAAATAGTTCTTTGAAGTTGTTAAATCAAATTGATAATAATAATAAAAATAATAAGAGAAAAAGTATTCAAGAATATAAAGATCATAAAAATGAAAAAAAAATGAAATATCTTCAAAGAGGATATAAACTTTTAGATAAACCTTTTTTATATTTTTTTTTTTTTATGGAATTAATATTTTTACAAGTTATTTTTATTATTTTATCAATTATTGAAATTATTATTTCTAATTCAAATAATAATATGTTTAAATCAATAATAGAAACAAGAAATGATATATTTCAACAATTTAATTTAGTTGCTGAAATGTATATAATTTATATGTTATCAATATTAACAAATAAAGAAATAAAAATAACTATTTTTGGAAATGATTTATCATATTCCTGTAAAGATGCCTTAAAATTAAAAAATGATAATAATAAAAATGTTTTTAATTATATAAATATATGTTATCCATTAATTAAAGAAAATGTAGATAAAATTTTATTAGGAAAAATAAATAGTAATTTAAAACAAACTACTAAATTTCATTTAAAAATTAATTCAGTTAATTTTTGTGAAATATATTCTGAATTTTTATATAATAATAGATTTGATTCATCAATACCAGATTTGACATATTTACAAAATATATCATTAGAAGATTTTTATAATGAATGTTATTATATTGGAAATTCGTATAATTCAAAAGGGTTAACTATAGCTTTTGAATCAATAGTTCAAGTTATACAAAATGAATATAAAGATTTTATTAATGATTTAAATAATACTAATGAAGAAAAAAATTATATAAGATTAAATAATGAATATATAGAAAATATTCAAATAGAAATTGAAAGAATTTTAAGAAAAGTTATTTTGTGTTATTATATTGTTTTTTATTGGGATTACGAAAGTATTGAAAAGACAATTATCAGGAATATTTCTTTGGTTTATTCTTTTATAGGTCTTATTATTCTTATTACTATGATTTTATATATTTATAATGTGCATATTTTTTCTAGAGATTTAAAAAAAATTCAATTCTTCTTTGACTGTATAAAAAATACAATTTTATTTTTATGAATTATTTTTTGAAATTTTATTTATAAGTATTTTAAAGAATATTTTTTGGAAAATTATTAATAATAATGATGTATTATTTATAATAATTTAATATTTTATATAGAATAATATAATTTTAAGTTTTTAATGATTTAAAATTTTAAATAAATTATATTATTATAAATTTATTCTTAAAAATTTTTATTTAAAAAAAAAATATTTATATATTAGTATAAAAATTCTTATTTCCACTTCTATTTGAAGGTAAATATGAATTTGTAATAAAACTATTTATAGTATTTTGATTAGTATTTAAATCTGAATTTTTATCTATACAAAAAGGTTTTTTTGGTTTAATGACTTCATTTAAACTTTTTTTAGATCCATAATTTGTAAATTTATTTAAATTATCATTTCTTCCTGAAATACAATTAGAATGGAATCTTTTATGATTATTATTTTCAATATTTATATTGATTTTTAATTGAGGAGATTTTTCGATATTATTTAAATATTGAATTTTAAATTTATTTGGCAAAATTCTTATATTTTTTGCAGACCTTGTATTTTTTTTAATATATTTGCTATTTTTTTTTTCTTTATTATTATCAAGAACATTTATAAATTCATTTGAATTTATTGATTTAAAAATCATATTTTGATTATTTGAAAAACTTAAATTATTCCTATAAAATTTTTTTCTATTAATTTTTAATGTATTTTCTATTTCTTTAATTTTATTTTCATAATCTTTTAAATCTTTTTCTCTTTCATTTTTTAATTGAATTAATTTTTTAATTAAATTTTCTATTTTATCATTGTTAGGAAAGATTTGTAGTAATTTATTTATATTTTTATTATCAATTTTTTCCTTACTAAAAATTTTTTGTATCTCATTATCATATAATTCTTTTCTATAACTTAAACTAGAATTAAATTTTATATGTTGTTCAGATAAATATTGCTTTTGTTTATCAAATTTATTAAATTTAATTTGATTATTATTAATATAAATTAATTTGTTATCTATTTGTAATTTTTTTAAATTCTGAACTCTTTTTATATTACTTTGTTTAATTATATTCATTTCATTATTTTCTTCGTTTTTGTTTTGATTATCTAAATATCTTGTTAATAATATTTGTTCTGCTTTTTTTTGTTTATTTTCTATATGGTTTAATATTTTGTGAGTTTTTATTTCTTGAAGTAATTTTTCTTTACTAATTACATTTTGGGCAATTTCTTTTTTTAATTTTAATTCAATTAATTTTTCTTTTTTTTCTTCTAATTTTCTTTCTTTTAATCTTTTTTGTTTTTCTTCTTCTAACTTTTGTTTTTTTTCATATTTTTTTTTCATATTATCAAATATATTGTCTATATTAATCATATTAGATAAAACTAATTGTCTTTTTTTTTCCATTTTTAATTTATTCTTTTCAATTTGATTACTTTTTATTTGAGCTAATTCTTTTTTTAAATTAATATGTTTTTGCTCTAAGCTTAAAGCTTTTTCTCTTATTTTATTATTATATTCTTCATTCATTTTTTTTACTTTTTCTTTATATTTTTTATCATGAATTTCAATTTCTTTATTTTTTTCATTTTTTTCTTTTTGTTTTGCTTCATCTAATAATTTTTGTGATTTATAATTTTCCTTTTCTTTTTTATATAATTCTAGATTATTTTTTTTTCTTTTTAATTCTTCCATTTCTTCATTTTTTCTTTTTAAAAATTCTTTTTCTTGAAATTCCATTTTTTTAATTTCTTTTATTAATTCTTTTTTCTTTTCATATTCTTTATTTTTATAATTTTCTCTTTTAATTTTATTTTCATTTTCTATTTTAGAAATTTCTTTTTCTAATTTATGTTGAATAATATTAATTAAATCATTTTCATTTTTAATTTTTGAATAATTATAATAATTTATATTATCAATAATTGCAGTTGAAGAAATATTTTCTTCATTTAAAATATAACCTTTTGAAAATTTAAAATTAGAAATGGTAGCAATTTTACTTATATCTATTTGATTTTTTAAATATTTTATATCTTCTAATTTTCTTTGTCTAAAATTTTCAGAAAAATTATATCTTTTTCTTTGAATTTTTTTTGGCAAAGTTTTTATCTCTTGATTTAAATTTATATATTCTTTAAATGGAACATATAATATTTCATCAAAAGAATAACCTAATAATTTTATTGCTTCTTTTGTTCTTGATGAATTTAAATTTATTTCTTCATTTTCATTTGATTCTGAATTTAATTTTAATTCATTTTTTTTTGAATAACTATTTTTATAATTTGAATTAGATTTTTTTAACATTTATAAAAATAATCAAAAAAGTAAATCAAGATTATAAAAATAAAAAAATGAATTCAATAAAAAATAATTAAACATAAAAATAAATTCTCAAAAAAAATTATAAAATTAATATTTTTACTTTTATGGATTCCATATCAAATTTGATCCTATCAATTGAAAATGGAAATATAATTATTAAATCAATAAATTCGAATTTAGATGATTATAAAAATACTTCATCCACAAATAGTAATGAGAGTATAAATTTGTCATTTGATAATAATTATAAAGAATATGAATTTAATTCAAAAAAATCTTTTATAAATATACATAACAAAGAAAACAAAATTATAATCACAAATTTATTAAAAGATAATTGGGAAAATGAAATTATTGAAATAAAAAATAATTTTCTTGATAAATATATTATGGAAAAATTCCCTTTTTAAAAATTGTTTTCTTTGATTTGACATTTTATTATTTATAAATTCAAATATAATTGTATTTGTTTTATATATTAAATATATATATTTTTTTGGTATTATTTTAATTATTAAAAAACTTATTTTTAATCTAAAATGGTATTATTAAATTAACTTTTATATATTTTGAAATTTTTGAAAGCATTTATATTTATATTTCTTTTTATTTAAAATTTAATTATTTTTCTTCTTTTTTATTAGAATAAAATCATAAATATATCTTAATAATAAAAAAATGCTCATTAAATTTCAATTTTAAATCAAATATATCTTTATCAAATCTTTAAATAAAAAAATAATATAAATAAATAAATTATATTTTCATAAAAAATTCAATGAAATATCAAGTAAAAATAAATGGGAATATGCATGAAGTTGATATGTCCTAAAAAGAAAGAAAAATATTCTAAATCAGGAACAAATATAAATAGTCAAAGTATGAAATGTAGTATAAACTTATCCCCAGAAAATAATAAATCCCAAATTCAAAATCCAAAATTAAATTTTTCAACAAGTCCAAATTTAAATAATTCTTTAAAATATATAATAAATGATAATATAAATTCATCCTGTTATCCATTATCAACAAAGAAAAATAAATTTTCAAATATAAGTAATCAAACATTAAATTTAAAATATTCATCTTCAATATCAAAAAGTAAATTTATAAGAAGTTGTAGATTATCAAAAATAAACAAATCAAATTTATCAAAATCACTTAACAAAAGTGAAAGTTCCCATCATATATATTCAAATTTCAAAGATAAAATACTATGTTTTTTTTGTGGAAAAGATTGTAAATTTGAAAATTATTTATATAATAAAAATAAACCAAATGCAATAAAGGGTTTAAATTCAAATTTTATTACAGAAAAAATAATAATTGGGCAAAGACCAAGTGATAAATTAATACAAGAATATAATTTAATAGAACAATTTAAAAAATTAAATATTGGATTAATAGTTAATTTAGAAAAAGAAGGAGAACATCCTTTTTGTGGGCCTAATGCTTATAAATTAACTAATTCTGGTTATTCATATAATCCAAGTAATTTTAGTGGAAATGATATTAATGTAAAATTTTTTGGATTTAAAGAAATAAAAAGTGAATTGTCAATTAATTTTATATTAAAAATTGTTAAAGAAATTAGTCTTTTTGTTTGTAATAAAAAACAAAAAGTTTATATTCACTGTCATTCTGGAAATGGGAGAAGTGGGGTAATTATTGCTTGTTATTTAATTTATACTACTAATCAAAGTGTTAATAATGTTATTAAATTAATTAAAGATAAAAGAAATACTTGTTTTGAAAATAAAAATGAAATTAAACAAATTAATATTTTTTATAAATTTATTGAAACTTCTAGAATTATTTATGGTAAAAAAGAAAAAATTGATGTTTATTTAAAAAGACAAGATGATTTATTATTTGGGGATGAATCTGAAAAATTTGGATATGTTCCTAAAATTATTACTAAATCTTTAGAAAGAATTTTAGAAATTAAATTTAAGTATAATTTAGATAATTTAGTTATTATTAAGTTATTAAAAGGATTAGAAAATAATTGGAGTGATGAATTGGAAAAAGTTTTATATTTAATTAAACAAAATATAAATAAGAATGATTGGAATATTTTTCAAATGAATGAAAATTTGAATATTTTTGTAGAATTATTATTTGATTTTTGTGAAGATTCTACTTTTTATATTATTAATCCAGAAAAAATTGATATTTTAACTAAATTTGCTCCTTTTGCAAAATTTATAAATCAAAATAATTTTTTTTTAACAAATCAACAAAAAATAGATACTTTATCTTATATTAGAAAAGTTTTATTTGGATTTGAATATTCAGTAATTTTTCAAATATCAAGTTTTTGTGCTATTTTATATGAAAATAATAATTTAAATGAAAACTTTAATATTCTCTTTAATGAAATGATTGATCGTTTTTCAATGGAATTACAAGGATTTCATTTATCTGATATTCAACTTTTAAAAAGTGAAAATGATATTATTGAAAAGAGAATAAATGCATTATCTTCAATTATTAATTTAATAACAAAAGAAATTTTATCTAGTAAAAATTCGTTTAATGAAAATAATAAATTAAAAATTTTTCTATTTCCTACTAAATCAAATTATAATTTTTTAAATGTTTTAACTAATATAAGAAGAGTTTCAAAAGAAATTTCAAGTATAGAAACAATGACTTTAACAAATCATAAAAATTCATTTATTAATGCACAAGATGAAAGTTCAAATGATTTATTAGGAAATAATTTAAATACAATTGAAAAAATAAATCAAATAAAAAATTGTTTTCCAAATACAAAACAATCAAATAATAATTTAAGTATAAAAAAAGAAATTAAACAAATTGGAATTATTGGAAATGCTTTTACTTTTAATAATTCTCCTAAAAGTAAAAAAAGTAATATTAATCCTCCTTTAAGTAAAAGTCAATCTTCTCTTTTAACTTTTCAAATTGATATTAATAATTCTAATAATAATAGTAATAAATTAAAAATGCCTTCTAATCAAAATTCAAAAATTAAATCACATAATTCTTCTTTAATTAATGAAATACAAAATTATCAGGGAAGAAAAAGTTCTAGTTATAAAGGAATTATATTAAAATAAAAAAATAAGTATTTACTTATTTTTATATTGTTAATTTTGTTGTAATTAATTAGAAATGTAAATATATAGATATTATTGCTGAATATATGATTTGCATTTTGAATAATTTTTGATAATCTTAATATATTGTTTAATAATTTTATTTTTTACCTTCATTTTTAGAATTTTTAAATAATTCATTAAATTATTAATGGAATATAAGAGATAAAGAAGTTTAATAATATGAATATTCATAAATAATAAATAATAATTTGTTTTTTATAATAATTGATTATTAATTTTTTTGTTTTGAAAAAAATAAATGAGTAAATATTTTTCTTATACTTTATTTTTAAAGAATAATAAATATTTGACAAATTTTAACAATACAATTCAATTTGTTAAAATTTAATCAAAATTAATGATAATATAATTATATTTTGTTCAAATTATTTTTAAAAAAATCATGAAATTGTTGTTTCAAATTTTTCAAAAAATTCATTTCCAAATTCAAATTATTTAAAAAAGAAGAAGCAATTAATTAAACTTTTATTCAAAAAGTTGAAAAGCATTAAATAATTATTTTCGTTTTTATATCTTGTATCTTTTAAATATATAAATTTTGATTTTAAAATATACATATAATAAATTATTATTTAAAAATTTATTCCTCTAATTAAACAAAGATCTATATATAATATTGATTTCTTTTAATAAATAAACAATATTTTAATAAAAAACATATAAGTTAAGGGAATTTAAAAGTTTATCAGTTAATTGTAATTTTAAAACAACTTTTTATTTAAATATTAATTATATTTTATATATTATTATTTTAATCCATTATTATAAACAAATCAATTGTATATTCATTATAATTTTTTTAATAATTAACTTTTATTAATTTAATTATTAATAAATATTTCAAAATTTAAAAATTGAGTAATTAGTTTAAAAATAATCATTCTTAAATATTTTATTTCTTATTATTATTTAATTAATGCTATTAATTATAATAAATTAAAAAAAATATTTATTATATGAAAATTTGTAATATATAAAATATTAGATTTATAATATTAATATTATACTAGTAAATCAAATTTATTTATTCATTTATAATAAACTCAGATTACTATTTTTACGTCTTTTATTATATTCTTTATAACTTTCAACATTTATAATTTTTACAATTGGAGAAAATTTTACATTTAATTTACTTCTTTTTTCCATACATTTATTATTTTCAATCTCAAAATTAAATTCATTAAAATAAGATTTTTCAAAATTATACTTATTTTTTTCAGACATTTGTAAATAAAATTAAAAAGATAAAAAATAAAATAAAAATATATTAATTCTTAATTGATTATTTTATATAATAAAAATTAAAACATAAAATATTTACATAAAAAACAAATTTAATTCCAAAACTTAAAAAAGCTTCTAATCAAAATTTTCTTTAATTTTATAATTATAATTCTCTTTATCACACTCATTATAAAATTTAAAACTACTCTTATTATAATTATTACTAATATTTAAATTATTATTAAATAAATTACAATTATTAACCTTGTCAGTGTTACTATCATCAAAATCTTTAATTCCAAAATTATTCAAAGAAAATTCCATTTTAGAAATATTCCATTCATTCATTTCATCAATAAAAGCATTTTTAATATCATTTTCTTCAAAATCAATTCTTTCCCATTTATTAAAAATAATAGGATATTCAATTTTTAAATTAATATCAGAATCTTCTTTTAAATAACTTAAAGCAGAAGCAGGTTTAATTCTATCACAAGGATTAAATCTTAACATATTTTTCATAACCCAAATTAAATCTTTATATTGATTTCCTAATTTATTAAATTCTTCAATATAAATAATTTTATCTTTTTTTTTTTTAATACTTTCGTTAATTTGAAAAGTAAATTTTTTTTTATAATCATCAGAAATAAAATTTAAATCATTATTATTAACACCACCAAATAATTGTAAAATTAAAGTTAATTGTTCATTATTACTTAAATTAATATTTCCTTCAATTTCATTTGGTGAAATAAAAAAAGAAGAATCGCCTGGAATTAAAGGTTGAATTATCCCTAATTTTTTTAATAACATTTCTCCAATTATACAACCTAATCCCCATATATCAATTGAGTAAGTGTATATTTTTTCTAATAAAAGAATTTCTGGAGGACGATAAAATCGAGTTATTATTTTTGGAGTTAAGGAACTTTTAAATTTCTTATCTTGAGTTTTATATATTTTATATAAGTCATAATAATTTTTACAATTAAATTTTTTTTCTTTTGATATAAAATCTAAGTATAATGAATCAATTATAAAATTTGATATTGGAATTTTTCTATTTTTATCATTAAATATTTTTTCTGATAATTCGTCTAATTTTTCATTTATATAAATTTTCATTTCTTCATTTAAATTTCCATTTTCTATACCTTCTCTTAAATCATTTATATTTATTCCTTCTTCTGTAAATTCCATATTTTTATTTTCATATTCTGTAAAAAAGTAATTTAATAAATCTTCAGTTGAAAAATCTAAAGTTAAATCTCTTGAAAGAGAAAAGTCACATAATTTTGCAGTAAAAGAATTATTTTCTATTTTAATTAATATATTATCTGGTTTCATATCTCTGTGAATTATTCCTCTTTTAAAAATATATAAAAGTCCTTTTAAAATATCAGTGGTTATTTTTTTTATTGTTTCATAATTAAATTTAAAGTTTGAATGAATTAACTGAAAAAGATTTAAATCACAATATTCCATTATTAAATAAATTGAATTTACTAATTTTTCATTTGGAATTATTATATCATATAATTGAATTATATATTTGTTTGGATATTCTGAAAGTTGACGAAAAATGTTTATTTCTCTTAAAAGTCTTTTTGAATTAATTGAATCTGATATTATGTTTTTTAATTTTTTTATTGCACATATTTTATTAGTTTTTTTATTTATTGCTTTTACTACTATTCCATATGAGCCTTCGCCTATTAAATTTTGGATTTTGTAATTTTGTGATATTTCTGAAAATTCTATTTCTAAGTTTATTTCTGAATCTTTTAGTGAAGACATTTTATTTTTTTTTAATTTTTTTAGTGAGTTTTTTATATTATATAGTGAAAATATTAATTTATATCAAAATTAATTTATTTTTTTGTTTTTTTTTAATATTTTTTCAATAATTCATTTCATAATTAAAAATATGAAATTCCTCAATTTATCTAATTTAAAAATATTATAATAAAACAATTAAAAATATAAACAAACCATTATCAAAAAAGAAAAAAACCAAAAAAAAATAAAAAATAAAACAAATAAAAAAATAATATCATATTTTGTTATTAAATAAAAAAATAACTTAAAAAAATTAAGATAAACTTAATTTGCAAAAGCAAAAATCCCAACAAAAACATTATAATTTTCATTTCCAAATTTAACTGTAGTAGTACCATCATTATCAGGATTATAAGAACACATTCCAGTAAAATTAATTCCTCCATCTGCTTTAAAAATATTAACATTAATTATAAATTTAAATCCTTTAAATTTTTCTTGTAATTCTTTAGTTATTTCTTCTCCAAGATCATTAGAAATTTTTCTTCCTTCTCCTTGTTCTAAATCTTCTTTTCCTTCAAATTTTTTTTTTAGAATATCATTTATTGAAGATGAGACTTCATCTTTTATTTCTGAAAATTTTGGGTCACGTGACATTTTTATATAAATATAAAATTTTTTTATTTTTTTTAGATATTTATAAATTTATAAATTATATATTTTTTTTATTTTTTAGAATTTTTTTTTAAGGCTAATAATAGTAATAGTTTTTTTATCATTGAATGAGATCTAAAAAAATTTTATTTTTTAAATATAATATATTAAATAAATCAAATAAAATATAAAATATTCTATATTAAATTAGAGCATGATATTATCAAAATTTATATTTTTTCTTCAATTTATTTTCTCAATTCAATTTATATCAATCCCATTTAAAAATGATATAGTATCAATTCCAAATGATTTATCTCCTCAAGATTTAATAAAACACTTAATTCAAAATGAAATTTATACAGAAGTAAATATAGGAAATCCAAATCAAAAATTAACATTTTTTATAAATTTCAATTCATATCACACATATATTCTTGAAGAATCAAAAGAAGAAAAAAAATATATTCAATATTATTCAAATAAATCATCTACCTTTAAAAAATATCAAAACAAATTAACAAAATATTCAGATAATGATTTTAATTCTGGATTTAATGTGTCAGATATAATAACAATAAATCAATATTTTGAAAATTATAATTTAAATTTTATTTTAGTTTCAAAAACAAATAATTTAACCAAAACTAATTTTGTTGGTTCATTAGGATTTGGAGTTACTGATATGGGACAACCTTTTGCAAAAAGTGCAGGTTTAACATATCAATTAAAATTAAATAATTTAACTGATAATTTATTATTCACTCTAGTTTTTAATAGAAATGATTATAATGGTAAAATTATTATTGGAAAAAATATTTATATAAGATATGTAGATGATTTTTTTACATCTGATTATACAATTATTGATACTGATTATCGTCATATTTGGGGTTGGAATTATTTTATTATTAAATTTAATGATACTAAATTTGATGTTAGAAATATTAAAATTAAACCTGAATTAGGTTTAAATATTTTTCCAAAAGAATTTTATGTAAAATATAAAAGTTTTTTTAGTAATAAAATAAAAGATAAAAAATGTTATGAAGGAAATTTTCTGAAATATTATTTTTTTTATTGTGATTATGATGTTAATTTTAATGATATTCCTTATTTGATTTTTCAAAATAAAAGACCTAATAATATTACTTTTAAAATAGAAACAAAAGATCTTATTTTTAATTATGGTGATAAAAAATATTTTTTAATTGTTTTTGATTCAAGTAATGAAAGTCATGATAATATTTATTTAGGTTATCCTTTTTTAAAAAATTATGATTTAATATTTAATTTAGAAAATAGACATCTTGGTTTTTATAATTTTAAAATGAATTTTGATGAAAAAGAGGAACAAGAAAAAGAAAAAAAAAAGAAAGAAAAAGAAAAAAAAAAAAAAGAAGATGAAAAAAAAGATAAAGGAAAAGATAAAAAAAAAAAAGATGAGAAAGAAAAAGATGATGATAAAAAAGAAAAAAAAGAAGAGGAAAAAGATAAAAAAATTATTCCTGAAGAATTTAGAGAAAGTAATTCTAAAAAATATTTGGTTATTGCTTTATTTTTTATTATTATAATAATTTTATTTTTTATTTTTATTCAATATAGAAATTCAAGAAGAAAAAAAGCAATTACAATGAAAGAAGATTTTGAATATATGGAACAAATATAGTTATTCATAAATATTTTATTTGATATTTATTTTAAATTTTTAATTTAATTTAGAATAATAGTATTCAGTTAAATCTAAATGAATATATAAGAAGTTATTTATTCTAATAATTTAATATTATTCGCATAATATGGTAAATTTAGTATTTTATATATTATTTTTTACAAATTAATTTATAATAATTTTATTAAATTATTTTTATATGAATTAAAGAATAATTATTAGATATTAGAATATTAATTTATATATATATATATATATTATTAATTTTTTTTATTTTTTTTTCTATTCTATAAACTAATAAAATTTACTTGTTTAGAATGATAAAATTCATTTATTTTATTCTTTTTAATAATTAAACAATTAATTATAATTTTTTTAGAAATACTAAAAATAAAAGATTTTATTAAAAATAAAAAAAGAATATTACAAATTAATAATATATGTTACATTATATTTATGAAATGATTTTGTTTGAAATATTTTACAGTAATTAACAAAGAGATCTTACCTTATTGATAGGTTACTACATTTGCTGCAATTTTTATTATTCAACATATAAATCATCTTCCCGTACTTACCCTAAACATTAAAAATTTTTTATTTAATATATTATATTATAATTTAAGAAATTAGAAGTTATAGTAAAAAATATCATATTAATATAATATGATAAGTGAGCTTACAGAAAAACTTATCACATCAAATTTTTTCTTTCTAGTCAAAAGTTACTGGATATTAGGCAATTAATAATTAAATTATATATGATTTTATCTTTTTATATAATATTTATTTTATTAAATAAATAAAATATTTTTATATATTATTAAAATTCAAAAAAAAAATATATTTATATTGTTTGTTAACGATTTAAAAAAAAATAAGATT
>JAJMZS010003445.1:0-17487 GCA_023807205.1 Isotricha prostoma | reverse complement strand
TCTTTTTGGATGATCTTCTTCTAATAATCTTCTTATTATTAAATCATATTGTGTTTCTTTTTTACTTCTTTGTGTTGATATTTTATTATTTTCATTTGATTGAAAATATAATTTTAATTTTGCAAAATCACTTATTTTACTTTCTCCTATTGGCTCATTTATATTTATATCTATTGATATTTCTTGTCTTTTCGGTGGGGTAGGTGTATTAAAATTACAATAACATGCTGCACCCATTTTTTTCTTATTAAATTTTTATTTAGGGTAAAAATTATTTGAAAAAAAACAATCTTTTATTTCTAAAATATTTTTTATAATTATTAATTTATGTTAATGGAAATTATGTAAATTAATTTATAATTAAAAACTTTATTTAATATAATATAATTTAAATTTTTTATATTCCATTATACATAAGTAGGAAAAAATTTATTTTTTTTTCAATTAAAATATATTATATCAAAAGGGTTCAACAAAATAGATAGATGATGAGTTTTAGAAAACAATTTGAAAATTTGAATGACCAAAATATATATTATTATTTTTAAATAATATATTTATTTAAATATAATTTAATATAATTTATTATATTTGATCAATTATTTTAAAAACTTGATTAATAAAATTTTGAAAAATCAATGCCAAATTTATAATATTTTAAATATTAATTTTTTATTACTATTAAGGAAATTTAAAAAATAATTATTTAATATAAAGATTAAATATTTTTTTAAAAATAATAGGAAATTATTAATATTGTAAATATTATATTCTTAAATATTGTCATTAATTTTTATAAATATTTTCTGAAATTACAATTGTATTTTTAATATAAAAATAAATATAATGAATTATAAGAATATTAAAATTAAAATTTTATAAAAATTTTTAAAATTTAATAATAAAAATCCCAATCACTCCTTAACAAAATTATCAATAATTTCAACAGTCTTATCACAAAACTCCTTATTAACACACATATTATGTGGGCATCCCTGAATGACTTCAAATTTAACTTTACTAGCATTAACCAATCCTTTAATTAATTCATCTTGATCTTTTTTAATAAAACATCCATCTTTATCCCCCCAAACAACACAAACATCACATTTAACTTTATCAACAAAATTACTATTATCAAGAGTTTTCAACCCATCAAAAATATAAGTAATAACATCATACTTTAATTCTTTACATTGAATATAAATAGCATCACTTAATAATTTATCATCACAATTACACCAATTTCTCAAAAATGAATCAGGATAAATTTTAGTATCATCATATCCATGAATTCCTTTAAAATCATCATAACCTTTAAAATAAATTTCTAATCCTTCACTATTTGAACCATTAAGTGCACTTCCTAATAAAATACATTTATTTACTTTAAATAATGTTGATATTCTCAATGAAATAAATGAACCAAGTGAATGACCAGATATTGAGAAATTTGTAATATTTAATTTAGTTATAAAATCTTTTATATCTAAAGTATATTCTTCGAGAGTATATTCATTATTTTTTGCCTTTGGTTTATCACTTTTTCCATGTCCTCTTAATTCTGGAATGTATATTTTATATCCTAATTTTGCTAATTTTGGTGCTATGTAAATAAATGTTAAACGACTGTCTGTTGCACCGTGGATTAATATTATTGTCTTTTCTGATTTTTCATTTCCCATTGTCATGTAACATAAATTTATACCGGTTGATAATTTTATGAAATGTTCTTCCCAATCTAATTTTATTAGGTTATCCCATTCTTTATTTTCTGACATTTTTTTATAATTTTGGAGTTTTTTTTAAATATTTATTTGTTTATTTGTTTATTTATTTATTTATTTAATTTTTTTATTTAATTTATTTTATCATTTTTAATTTTATGTTTTAGTCTCAATATTTTAATTAAATTATTTTTAATTTTTTTTTTTTTTTTTTGAGTATGGAAATAATTAAAAAAATTGTTATTTGATTAATTATTATTTTAAAGTTTGGCAATTAATTAAATGCTTTAATTTTTTATTTGATGATAAATATCTTATATCAGCTAAACAAATTGGACACCAAATTAATTTTAAAGCTTCATTTATTATTTTATTATTATTATTATTATTTGATTCTTCAATCATTTCATTATCTTCATCATCAATAATAATCATATAATCTCTTTCTCTTTTATTATCTTTATTATTTTTAATATGTTTCTTTCCTTTATTAATGATTTTATTATTATTTTGTTTAAGTAAATTCTCATTTTTTTCATCATTATTGTTATTTAAATTTATATTTTTTTCAGAAACATAAAAATAATTTTTTGTAATATCATTTTCACCTTTATAAATATATTTATTATATTCATCAAAATTATTTGGGTTAACAAAATAACACATTGCATTTATATTGTTTAAAATTTCCTCATCATTAGTTTCATTCATTTATTTTAAAATATAAAATTTTTGATTTTAAATAAAAAATTTAGAAATTTTATTATTAAAGGAATGTAAAATTATTTATTATTATTATTTAAAACCCTTTTTACTTGATTAATAAATTCATCATCACTTATATTTTTTGCCCATTCAGGAGGAGGAAATTTTATTTTAGATATCATTTCTTTTATTTTATCAGAATTTTTTAAAATAAAATGTTTTGAATTTGATTCCATTTCTCTTTTTTCATTCATATTATTTTTTTCTAAATTTTGATAATCTTTATTTTCTTTAATTTCATTTTTATTTTTTTCCTCTTCATTTTCTTTTATATCACTTATATTTTCTTTTATATTTTTTTCTTCTACTTCTACTTCTTCTTCATCTTCATCTTCAAAAACTTCATATTGTATTTTATTATCATTATTTTCCTTTTCTATTTTTTCATTATTTTTATCATCAATTTTTGTATTATGATTTATAATATTATTATTAAATATTTTATAATCATTTTCTAATCTCATTAAAGTATTATTAGAAATTTCTTCAAAATTTTCAGGAAATTCAAATTCATCAACCATATTCTAAAATAACATTATAACAAAGAAAAAATAATATATTATAATTAATTATATATAATAATAAAATTTCATTTTATGAAATCATCATTAAAATGATTTAAATAAATGTTTCATTATTTAAAATAAATATAGACTTTTTTTAAATCTTTAAAAACAAAAAAAATTTATAAATCAAAGCTCAAGAAAGGATTAACTATTTATAAATTAATTTTTATCAAATCTTTTATAGATTTAAGATTAAAAAAATTTTATTAAAATAATTAAATGGTAAATCAAAACATTTATATAAGAATACAATTGTATAAAATCAATTTATATTTTCAACAAAAAAAATTATTTGTTTTTAAAACGTTTTTAAATATAATATATTAATATATATAAAATAGAGCATAAATTAAATTTAAATAAAGTAATATATATATGTAAAAATATTAATATATTTACGTTCACAAAATAAACGAATAATAATATAATTAAATTGTAGAAAAATAAAAGAAAAAACTTCATATTATTAAAAGTAAAAAAAAATGAAAAGCACTTCAATTTATTTTAACAAAATTAGATAATATAATATATATTATTTATATAGGATATCGATTAAATTCAAAAGAATTATTTTTTCTTTTTTTCTTGTCTTTCTTTTTCATAAGATGCAGAATCAAATTTTTGCCTTTGATTTTCTTTTTTCCTTTCTTGTACTTTTGGTTCAATATTTTCACATTGTTTAGCTAAATCATTTAAATCATAATCCATTCCCTAAAAAGTTAAAATATATTATTTTACTTCTGCTTCTTCTTCTTCTGCATCATCAATATCAATAACAATACCATTATCTTCTTCGTCGCTCATTTTTTTATTTATTAAAAATAAAACAATGGACTATTTAAATAAAATTACAGAGAAATTATTTTTTTATTTTTTTAATGTTTTTTTTAATTATAAATTTTTATTGATTGTTATATTATTTATTGTTTTTAAAATAATATATATAAAAAGGATTTTTTTGCTCATTCAATTAATTAAAAAAACAATTGTTAATATATAAATTAAATATTAATTCAGATTATTGTATTTCTAATAAATTTTTCATTATTTAATGTATTTATAAAAAGTTTTAATAATATTTTTGAAGTAAAAATAAATTAATAATTTTATTTTCATTATATTAAAAAGATTCAAAATAATAAATTAATTAAAAATTATATGATAACTAATTAAGTTTAATAAATATTACATAAAGGTTCTTCCTTAAATGGATATAAATTTCCTTCATTATCTTCTAAATTATCTTTATTCATTTTTTTTGGATAATTTTTACTAGATTTTTTATTATATCCAATTTTAGAAATATTTCTATCATTAGAATTCAAATTATTTTCTTTTTTTTTATTAATTCTATCATACATTTCATCAATATTAAAATCTTTATTTATTGGTAATTCAAAATTTAAAGGAATAAGTTCACTAAAAATCTTTTCTTCATTATATTCTCTCTCTTCAATATTATCAACTGATAATGTATTTAATTTTGATGTTCCAAATCTAATTTTTTGATTTATTGAAATTGATTCTGGAGTTCCTGATTCCATTAAAAATAAATATAAATTTTAATTATATATATAACATTTATATAAAATAAAAAAAAGTGATGAATATAAAATAATATTAAAAAAATTGAAAAAATTTTTTTTATATGAATTGTATTAAGAATAAAATAATATTATTAATATCTATTATATATAATAAAATTTAATATATTTTTAATTGAGTTTTTTATTTTGTTTTACTTCTATTTTATTATTATTATGATAAACATTTATATAATTAAAACTGTTATAATTATTAATTATTACACTTTGATTATTTTTCGAAGAAAATAAACTTTGAACATTTCCAACTGAATTATTTTTGACTAAATTTTTTGAACTTTTTCTTGAAGAAGATTTTTTTAATTGTTTATTATTATTACTTGAAACTTGATTTAATTTTTTTACATTTTTTTTATTCATATTTTGTAAATCTTTTTCATTTATTTTATTTTTTCTAATATTTTCTTCTTTTTCTTTTTCATTCTTTACTAAATTAAATGATTTACTTTCATCAAAATAATAATTACTTTTATCATTCATTGTTAAATTACATTCTTTCTTTTTTTCTTTTTTATTTTTCAAAACTAAAATATCTATACATTTATTTTTAACTTTTGAATTTGATCTTGAAGTTTGTGAAATGTTTTTTGAAGTATAAATATCATTTTTTTTCACATTATTTTTTTTAATAATTGAAGTATTTATATTTTTAGGAAATGAAGAATAAGAATTAGTTTTTTGATTTGATTTAAATAATGATTTCCTTTTTAAATCAGAAATATTAGATAAATTTTTTTCATGATTTGTATTATTTCTAATCAATAAACTTCTATTTATTTCATTTTTTAGATTATCTTTAATTTCTTTAATTATTAAGCTATTTTCATTAAATTTATTTTTATTATTTAAAAATTGATTTTTATACATTTTAATTTTCTTTTTTTTTTCTTCAATTTCATATTTTTTATTTTTTAATTCGTAATCTGCTACTAATTTATTTAATTTTTTATTGTCTTTTTGAATATTATTAGATAAATTCAATTGTGTATTAAATATTTTATTAATATTTTTATTTAACTGAGTACTATTTAAATCAGACAAATGTCTATGATGACACTTAATATTATTTTCTTTTGTTTTTCTTTCCATTTCATCTATTAAACATTCTAATTCTTCAATCCTTAATTTTAATTGTTGTTCTTTCTAAATATTTATATATTATAAATTATAATTTTTTCATTTACTCTTATATGACCTCTGATATCTTTCTCAGCTTTAATTAATAAATCTTCATATAATTTTAATCCATTAATATCATTTTGTTCATTAATATTTTTATATTCTTCTCTTTCTTCTTCAATTTTTAATTTTTGTTGATATTTTTCTTCTGCTTTTAATTCTGCTAAAATCTCTATTGAATTTGAAATATAATTAATTAATTCTAATATTGGAATTTTTTTTAATTTATTTGATTCTTTTTCTAAAAATAAATCTGTGATTTTATCTAACTTTCATTTTATTATAAAAAATTTATTTTTTACATCATCCATTTTTCTTATTTTTACAGTTAAATACATTTCTATTAATCTATTCTGTATTTCGTTAATAGACATTATTTATATTTTTTATTTTATTAAATAAGAAGAATTTTTTAATTAAAAAAATTAATTAATTATTCTACATATCATCATTAGTGAATTACTTTTTTATATATAAGTTTTTATATATTAAATTTCTATGAGATGAATTTCCTTTTATACTTTCTTCAATAGTCGAAGGTGTTTTTTTTATATATGAACTTTTTTGAGTTTGAATAACTTTTTCATAAATTTTGATAAAATTATTCATATAAGATTCATAAATATTATTTTTGTGAATAGAAAAAATATTGTTTTCATTTTTGTTAATTACTTCAAAATTTAATCTTTTGATAATTGAATTTAATTCTGCTTTTTCATCTATTTCATAATTAAAGTTATCATTTAAAATATCATTTTGAAATAAAACTTTATTTATATTATTTAAAGATTCATTTTTTGAAATATTTAATGAATCTTTATTCCTTTCTATTATTTTACTATTATTTTTGGTCAATGATAATTTTTTTATATTATTATAATTTTTTTTTGGACTATTTTTATTTATGATTTCAATATTTTTATTTTCTCTATGAGTTTTAGATTTAATTGGTATTTTATTTAAAGAATTATTTTTTTTTTTTTCATTATTAAATGTCTTTAATCTTTCACTTATTTTTCTTTTGAATTTATCAAAATAAGAACATTCATTGAAATTTATTTTTAACTGGAAATGACTATTTTTGTTATTTCTTTGAAAATACATTTTAAACATATTTTTCTTTTCAATATAATTTTGTCTTCTTATATTTTTTTCATATGACTTTTTTTTTTTACTCAAACTTTTTTTATCTTTTTGAATAACAAAACTATTTTTTAAAGAATTTTCAACAGATTTTTTAATTGAATTTTTAGTATCATTATGACTTAAATTCTTCAAATTTTTTAATATATTATTAGAATTACAATTTAAATTTAATGACTTTTCACTTGAAGTATTTTTTTTTTTAGATTGATTTTTTTGTTTAGAGAAAATTAATTTTCTTCTTACATTTAAAAATTGTAACCCTATATTATAATTAGATGATGTTTTTAATCTATTATAATTACTTTTTTGTTTACTATTATTTTTATATTTATTTAAGGAATTTTGTGTTGAATTCTTTTGAGAATAACAAGTAATTTTATTTTCTACTTTGTTTTTAGTTTGATTAATTAAATTATTTCTATTTATTGAAATAGATAATTCTTTTTTTTTTCTTTCTGAAAATTTTTTAATAAATAATGTAGGATTAGATGATTTATATAAATTAGTTTTATTTTTTGAATGATTATTTGATGTTAATAATTTTGAATTTTTTAATTTTAAATTTTGAATTACATGACTATCATTAATATAAGATGTGGCAATATTATTTAATTCTTTTTTGAAGAATATAGTATCTAAACCTGTTATTAAACTTATTGGAGCAATTTTCTTTATTTTAGTTGAAAATCCTTTTCCTTCTCTTATTTGTTCATTATAATTCATTTTTTAAGCTTGAAATTAATATAAAAAAAATTTAAATTATTTTTATTTTCTAAAAAGAAAATAATATTTAATTTCATTAAATTTTAAATTTAAATACACATGAAAAATAAATAAAAATTTCTTCAAAAAAAACCTAAATTTAAAATAAAATCTTTATATTCCAAAAAAAAAAAACCAAAAAATAAAATCCTAAAAACCTCAAAAAAAAAATTTAAATAAAAAACAAACCAAAAAAAAATAAAAAAAACAAACCAAAAAAAAAACAAAAAAAAACAAAAAAATAAAAAAAAATCTCAACACAAAAAAAAAAATTATAATAAATTACTTTAAGGAAAACTTTTCTTAGTCATAATTTCATAAAACTCATCAAAAGTTAATTCAGTACCATTAGCAGAAGCTCTTTCAAGCATATCTTTTAATTCTTCAGCACTCATATTTTCTCCTAATTCCTGAGCAATTTTTTTAAGTGAACTTAAAGTAATAGTATCAGCATTAGGATCATCAATAAATAATTCAAAAATTCTATGAATACCTTCTTTACTTTCTTTATCACCTAATTTATTGTTAATTGATCCTACAAAATCATCAAAGTTAACTCCTCCATTTTTTGCTGCTTCTGGAGTATCTAAATCTGCTATTAATGTATAAATTGTTGGATTTTTTGAATCAAATCCTAATGATTGCATTGCTGCTTTTAATTCCTTTGGATCTATTTTTCCTGTTCCATTTGTGTCAAAGAGATCAAAGGCTTGACGAATTTCGTCTACTTCATCGTTTGATAATCCACTTTTTTCTACTTTTGTTGTTGTTGTTACTGTTGTTTTTTGAACACGACGTGACATTTTGTATTTTTTTTTTTTTTTTTTTCTTTTTTTTTTGTTTTTTTTTTTTTTTTTGGGTTTATATATTTTGGGTTTAAAATTTAAATTTTATTTTTTGTTTTTTTGGATGAAATTAAATTATTTATTTTTTTTTTGATATTTTTATTATTTTTTTTTTTGATATCTATGGACTTTTTATTTGTTTTAATGAGAATATTTAAATAAGTTTTATAATATAGATTTTCAAAAACAAAAATTATTTACTAAAATGATTTAAATTAAATAAAATTTATTTAAAGTAAATTTAATAGATAAAATAAAATAAATGATTTAAATTAAACAAAATTTATTTGATTTAAATTTAATAGTTAAAAATTAAATTTTCTTTATTTATATAAAATTTCTTGAATTAAAAATAAATATCATAATAAATCAAATAACTCTAAATTAATTGTTAATAAATAAATAATTTAATAAAACTAAATAAAAATAATTCTTAAAAATTAAATTTTCAAATTTTAACATCTACTACAAGAATGATATCCTTGTCTAATAGCATCTTTTTTCTTAATTGGAATACAACTTTTCCATAGATATCTACAATATTTATTATGATAACAACTTCCTGTACTTGTTACATAAACTATTTCATTTCCTGCTGATTCTGAATATTGAGTTTGAAGAGAAGTGATACTTGAATTTAAAGTATTATTTGCATTATTATTATTATTTAATATTGATGTTATTTGTTTACTTTTTTTTATTTCTTTATCAATTTTTTCCTCATTTTTTTTCTCTAGATCCTTTTTTAAATTTTCAAAAGGATCTATTTTACGTGTTTCTTTTATTGTAAATACATTTGTATTATTTGAAAATAAACCATTTGGATTTCTAAAAATATTATTTGTTGAATTAGAAGATATATTATTTTGATTATTAAAAAAGATATTATTAGTATTAATATTATTGTTAATATTTGTAAAGAGACTGTTACTTTTTTCATCTTTTTTTTGATTTTCTATGTTTTTGTTTGGGATAAAAATAATAAACTGATTTAAAGTATTATAAATTTCTTCTTTTAAAAGATTAATAGCTTTATCATTTTGTGTTTCAAAAGATAATTTAAAGTTAATATCTTGAAAATTTAAATTCTTAATAGATTCAATAATATTATTATTAGGATAATTTCTTGCTAATTTCATATATTGAATCATTTTATCATATAATTTTTTAATAGAATCATAATCATCTTTCATTTTTTCAACTGCTTCTTGAATATTAACTTTAATACCATTTAAATCATTTATAATCTTATTAATATAATCAATAGTTTTTTTAGAATATTTATTTAGATAATCCTTTGAATCATTTATTAAATCTTCGAAATTGTCTTGATAAAAATATTTATATTTATTTTTCTCTTTTCTCCATTTATCTTTTATTTTCTCATAGGAATGTTCCTTATGATTTTCTTTTAAACATTCATGACAAATAAATTTTTTACAATTATTACAATATAAAGTTAAATTTTTATTATGTTCTTTACAAATTTCAATTAAATTTATTTCATTTTCACTTAGAGGATGTAAAATATTTTTTTCAATATGTTCTTCTACACATTCATTACATAACCAATAATGACATTTTAAACAATATTTTTTTCCTTTTTGGTTTTCATGATTTTTACATTGATAAGATATTAAATTTGAACTCAGTAAATTATTATTATCTTTTATGAAATCATCTAATAATTCATCTTTTTTTTCTAATTCATTATCTTCTAATATTTCATATTTTATTCTAAGATCATTTAAATATTTTGATTTTTCATTTTTGTTATCATTTGTATCATAATAAATACAAGAAATATATGGAATCTTAATCTTTTTTTTTATGGTTTCTAGAGTTGAATAAGTTGTTTTTTTTACTACTCTGGACATATTTTTTATAATTTTATCACTTTATTTTTTTTTAAATATTAATTAAAACAATTATTTAAAAAAATAAATTAATATGTCACAACATGTAAAATTAAAATTTTTATTTCTTAGGGAGCAACTCTTCAAAATTTTAATACTGAATTAGTTAAATCATTAGAAGGATTAAAAGAAAGAAGAGATAATATTTTAATTGAAATTAAGAAAGATGAAGAAAGAAAAAATGAAATTGAACAATTTATTGAAAAATTAGAATCTGAATTAGAAGAATTAAATGAAAGTTTAATAAAAAAAGCTGAAGTTAGAAATGAATTTGATAAAGTTATTTCTAATACTGAATCTGCTTATTTTAAAGTAATTTTTATATTTAATTGCTGTTTAGATTTTAGAAGGAAGTCAATCACTTTTAGCAATTTTGAAAAGAGAAGAATCAAATTTAATGAAAAAAATTAAAATAGATAAATAGATTATTTTTTAAATTTTTTTTTTTTTATTTAAAACAAATTTCTTTTTTTAGTTTTTTTTAAACCAATTTTAATTATATTTATTGATTATAAATAGATTTTAAAAATAAAAAAAATTTTATAAAAATAATTTAATAAAAATTCTTAAAGAAATAATAATATTATTTATAAATTTGAAAATAATTTTTAATGATTTGAATTTTGAATATTTTTAATTTCATTTTCAGTTAAAAAAATAGGTGCCATAAGTCTTCCAAAAAAGCCTAAAGTTTGTTTTGGAACTTCATTCTCTTTATTATTTTCTTCTTTCTTTTCTTCTATAAAATTTAATTCTTTTTTTATTTCATTTTCATTATTAATATTTTTATTTTCATTATTATTGATATCATTTTTTTTTTCTTCAAATGATGATCCTTCAATTTCTTCTAATAATTTTTTATCTCTTTCTAATTTTTCATGTTCTTTATTTAACATTTCATTTAATTTTAAATTTAATAAATTATCATCTGTATTTGTTTCTACATCAATAGTTACTTTTTGACTTTTCTTTATCACATCCATTAATTCATTTAATTTGTTTAATAATTCTTCTTTTTCTTTTATTAATTTTTGAATTGATTCTTCTTTATTATTTATTTCTAAATTTTTTTCATTAATTAAATTTTCATTTAAATTTTGATTATTTTGTAATCCTTGATTTACAATATCAAAATTATTTTTTAATTTATCATATTGTTGTTTTAAATTTTCGAAATCTTTTCTACTATTTTGAATTATACTTTCATTTTTATTTCTTTCATTTTGTAAAATATTTATATTGTTTTCTTTTTCTAAAAGTTGATTTTCTAATTTTTTTAAATTTTCATCTTTTAAATTTATTTTATTTTCAAAATTTTCTATTTCTTTTTCCCTTATTTCAGACTCTTCTTGCATTGAAGATAAAATTTCCATTAATTCTTTTATTTTAATTTTCAATTGTTCATTTTCAGAATCATTTGATTTTTTTACTGTTAATTGTTTATCCATTTCTATAATTTTTTTAATTTGTTCATCTGATTTCAATTTAATTTTATTTAATTCATTTTCAAAATCATTTTTTGAAAATTTCATTGCTTCCATTAATTCTTTTAATTTATCTTTTAACTCTAAATTTTCTTTGTTTAAAATGTTAATAGTATTTTCTTTTTCTTCATTTTTTAATAATATATTTTTATTTTCAATCTGATTTTCATTATTGAGTTTTTCAAATTCTTCTTTATTTTGAATAATTTCTTGAGTTAATTTTAAATTTTCTTCTTTTATTATAGATAATTCTTTTAGTTTTTCTTCTGATAAAATTCTATTTTTTTCTTTTTCTTCTTCTAATTCCTTTTCATAAAATAATATTTTTTCTTCATATTTTTTTTCTAAATCTTCTTTTTCTTTTATAAAATTCTTATTTGTAGTAATTTCTTTTTCAATTTTAATTTTTATACTTTCTTTTTCTTTTTCAAGAGAAACTTTTAAATCTTCTTTCTCTTTTTCATAAATATTTTTAATTTCTTCTTTTTCATTATCAAATTGATCATTTAATTCTTCTTTCTCTTTTTCATAATTATTTTTAATTTCTTCTTTTTCTTTATCAAATTGATTATTTATTTCTTCTTTTTCTTTCTCAAAATTATTTTTCAATTCATCAATTTCTTTTTCATATTTATTTTGTATTTCTGTTTTTTCATTTTGGAATTTATTATTTAATTCAATTTTTTCATTTTCAAAATTATTTAATATATTTTCTTTTTCTTTTTGGAATTTTTTTTTTAATAATTCAGATTTTTGTGTCATTTCCCTATTTTTATTTTCAAAATCAAGAGTTAAAAAAGATTGTTTAGCATTATTAATCATAATTTCATTTTGTAAATTTAATAATTCATTTGAACAATATGAATTTATAGTTTTTTCAGTTTCTAATTCATTTTTTAAAGAATTAATATTTGTTAATAATTTAATAATAGTTTTTGATATTACTTCATCAAGATTTTTAGAATTAATTTCTTTAACATTATTAATATTATATTCCTTTTGTTCATTTATAAATTTTATAATTCTTTCATTCATATTTTCATATTGTTTAATTTTATATTCCAAATTAATTGTTTTAATTTTTAAATCTTCTTTTTCTTTAAATAATTCATTTTCTTCATTTTTAATTTTTTTATTATTATCATTATCTAATATATATTTCATTAATTGTTGTTTTATTTCTTTATTATTTTTTTTTAATATTGTTAAATTTTTATTATATAAAGCCCTTTCATTTTCTAATTTACTAATAAAATTATTTATTTCTTTTCCACTTTCAGAAAGTAATTGAGCATAATTAGAATTTAATTGATTATTAGCTAAATTTAATTTTATAATTTGATTATTTTGTTCTTCAATTTTATTATTTGATATTTTCAAATTATCATTTAATTGATTTACTTTATTTTCATATTTATTTATAATTTGTTTATTTTTCTTTTTATCTTCATCCATTTTTTTTTCATAATCTAAAATTTTTTTTTTTAATAATTCACCTTGTTCTTCTAATTTTTTTGTTTTTGATTGATAAAATTGTTTTTCTAATTTATTAGCTTCATTTTCACCTTTTAATTCTATAAAATCATTATTTAAAATCATTTTTTCACTTTCTAATTTTTCAACTTTTGAATTTAATAAAACATTCTCATCATTTTTTTCAGTATCATTTGGATTTTTTTCTTCTTTTTCACCTGGACTTTCATCAACTAAATTTTTATAATGTTCAAATAATTTTTTATATTCTTCTACTTCTTTTTTTTTATATTCTAATTCATCATTTATTTTATCTAAATTAAGTTTTAATTCTAAATTTTCATTAATAAAATTTTCTATTTTTTGTTTTAATAAATTTGTACTTTCTTCATAATTTTCTTCATAAAATTGAACACTTTCTTTTAATTCATTTATTTCTATTTGATAATCTTTTTCTAATTTATATATTTTTTCATTATATTCATTTTTTAATTTTTCAATTTCAAATTCTAAATTTTTGTCATGAATTTGAGTTAAATCATTTGGGAAAAATGATGGTTCTTCTCTATGAGATAATTCACTTAATAAATCTTTCATATCATTTTTTTCTGTTTCTTTATCTTCTTTTAAATTATCATTTTCCTCTTCTAAATTATTATTTTTTTCTTCTAAATTATTATTTTTTTCTTCTAAATTATTATTTTTTTCTTCTAAATTATTATTTTTTTCTTCTAAATTCTTTTTTTCTTCTTCTAAATTATTTTTTTCTTCTTCTAAATTATTTTTTTCTTCTTCTAAATTATTTTTTTCTTCTTCTAAATTATTGATTTTTTCTTCTAAATTATTCTTTTTTTCTTCTAAATTATTATTTCTTATTTCTGGATTCTCAATTTGATTTTCATTTTCTTTTTCTACAAATTTATTTTCTTCATTATTCAAATTATTTATATTATTATTATTTTCAATATTATTAAATTTACCATTATTATCATCATTATTATCAATATTTCCACCTAAAGAACCATTTTTAATTTCAGGTTTAAAAACTTTTATTTTTTGTGGAATTTGGGAAATTATTTCTTCTTTTTTATCTTCAATTTTATTATCTTCAGGAGGAACATTAGATTGATTAGTTTGTATTTCAGTTAATATACTTGCATATCTATTAACATTTTTTCTTTTGTTTGAATTTTTAATTTTTTGTTTTTTTGTTTCAATTTTTGGAGGAGGTAAATTTGGTTTTTCTTCTTCTTCAGGCTCACCTTCAATTATCCATTTCTTTTTTACTGGATCATAAGTAGCTTTTGGTTCATTTTTATTTAAATGAATTTGTGGAATATCATCTTTTTTTTTAAAAAGATTTTTTAGATAATCCATTAATTATTTTTTTAAATAAGATATTTTTTTTTTAACTCTTTTATATTAGAATATTTATTTAATTTCTTTAGTTTTTTTTATATTTTTTATATAAAAGTAAGTTTATATATAAAACAAATTATATACTATTTATTTAACAAAAAATTATACCAAATTTATAATTTTATTTTCAACTCTTCAAAAATTAATTAATATAGTATTAACGAATGTTATTTTAATTCCTTCTTATACAAAAAATCAATTTATAATTAAATTTATATTTTTGAAATTTATAGACAAAAAAAGTTTATTGATATTTTATCAAATTGAAAATATCATTTCCGTTATTCCAAGGACAAATAGAGCAATTTACACAATTTTGATTTCTATTTTTTATCAAAAAATTATATAATTTATGATTAATTCTAGTATAAAGAATATCATTATGATTTAATCGTTTTGCTAAACATAAATCATTACTTCCATCACAAATAAAAATTATTTTCTTAAATTTTCCTTTTAAACATTGATTATAAATATATGTTTTACATTGATTTTTATTACAATCTTTACAATTATGTCCATAACCAACTGGAATTAATTTTAAAATTGAATCTTTATCTAAAATACTTTTATTACATATTATTTCATCAAAACATTTTTCAACTCCATTCGCATTTAAAATTGCATGAATATTATATTCAGTTGAACCAGATAAAATAATAGTATAGAATTTATTTTTATTTTCTCCTAAATATTTGCATAAATGTTTAAAATGATTTGTTAAAGGAATTGAGGATACAAATTTATTAATATCATTTATTGAATATCCTTTTTGTTTCATTTGAATATAATTTTCTTGCATAAATTCTAACCAATCATTTTCTTGATAAAAAGTATCAGGAAGTGATTCTGCGACTTCTGGTAAGAAATATTTTACTATTTCCCAATCGACATCTACATCTACTAAAGTGTTATCAAAGTCAATAATTATAAGAGTTTTATCCATTTATTTTTGTTTGGTGTTTTTTATTGTTTTTTTTTATTGTAAATATTTTATTATTGAAAATAATTTTATTTTTTTAATTGTTTTATTTTTCTTAATGATATTGTTTTGATTATAAATTAATATTTTTTTATTTCCCATTAAATGTAAATTAAAATTTAATTATTATATTTTTCCCAATTAAGTTTAATTAAATTATAATAATTTTATTATCAAAAATATACTCATATTAAAAATATATATATTAAATAAATTTATTGAAGATAAATTATTGAAAATTTCTAATAGTAAAGCTTATAGAATAATTTAATTTTATTCAATAATAATATAAATAATGTTTAAAATTTTTTAGAAGAAATAAATTTTTTCCTTATATAAAAAAAATAAATATTTAAAAAAAGAAATAAAATAATTTAATTAATTAACTTTCCTTCAACTTAATATTTAATCAAATTCAACTTTAAAGACTTCAACTTCTTTACACTCAAAATAACTATCTCCATAAGTAATTTCATAATCAACCATATAATTAGTATTTCTAACATATCCTTGATTCATTTTTTTACTTCCAATTCCAATATCACTACCTTGACCAAAGCAAGGACCATATTCTTTACTTAAATAAATAGATCTTCCTTCTTCAATTTTTTTATATTTTTTCATTAAATTCAAAGAAAATAAAAAAGTTTCTTCATCATTTTTATTCATATAATATAAAGGACTTTCCCAATCTAAAGGAGTATATCCTCCAAATTTATAATTTTTATTTGTTTCAATTAATACTAATGTTGGTCCTTGATTATCACAATTTTTATGAAAATCTTCAACATTTAAACCATCTCTTGTCATTCTATATAATAATGTAAAAGAAATATTTTTTTTTGGATTTATCCAATCTCTTATTTTTTCTTCTTTTTCTTTATCATTTATTATTATATTTGAATTGTCTATTAATAATGTTTTATTATTAATTTTAATATTATTATCTTTATTTATAAATTTATTTTTTTGTAATTTTTTTATTTCTTCATCTAATTTATTTATTTTATTTTCTTGTTCATTTAATTTTTTTTGTTGATTTTCAATTGTTTCTTCTAATAAATTTATTCTAATTATTTGTTGATTAATAAGTTTATAAAGATCATTTATTGATGAATTAATCATTATTTTTTTTATATTAAAATCAATTTGTGGAGAAAGAGGATTTGGAATATTAATTGAAATAATAAATTCATTATCTTCTTCTAATAATTTAATATTATCCTTATTTTTGAATTTTGATTCAAGAATAGTAAAAGCATCTGATATAGTATTACATATTAAAAAATATTTATTTTTTGCTTTAATATCATCTAATGAAAATTTGTTATTATATATTATTTCATCAATTGTCTTAATAATATTAATATTTAACAAAAAATTGGAATCTATAAAAATTTCAATATTATAAGAGTTATTTTTATTTGATTGAATTAAATATTTATTATTCTTTTTTGATAAATGAATTTGAATTATCATAGCAAAAATAAGAATTATAAAAATAAAAAGAATAGTCGTTTTCATTTATAAATTGATTTTATTTTTTCGTTTTATATGATTTAATCAATGAAATATTTTATCAAATATTTAATTGTTAAAAAATTAATTAAAATTAATAT
>JAJMZS010003444.1:0-17582 GCA_023807205.1 Isotricha prostoma | reverse complement strand
GCAATTGATTCATATAATATTGAAAAAGATATTGCATGTTATATTAAAAAAGAATTTGATAGAAAACATAATCCAACATGGCATTGTGTAGTTGGAAGAAATTTTGGTTCATATGTTACACATGAACTAAACATTTTATTTATTTTTATTTAGGACAAATTGCAGTTTTATTATTTAAATCAGGATAAAAAATTAATTTAATAATAAATTAAAAAATTATATATGTAATATTTAATTTAAATTAAAAAAAATACCTTTTTTAATTATAATTTACAAAAAAAAATTAGTTAGTTTCATTCTCATTTTTAATTTCGATATTATCTAATTTATCATTATCAATTTCATTTTTACTATCAATATTTTTTGTACTAACAGAATTTAAATCACCAATTTGACTAACATTAACATTCATAGATTCATCATTAATAATTCTATTTGAATTAGAACAACTATTATTTTTAATAGTACTTTCTAATATTTTATTTTTATTTCTTAATATAGAAACTTGTTGTCTCAATTTTTTAATTCTTTCTTTATATCTTTGAATAGTTTGTTTATAAATTTTAATTTGTGCTTTAAATTTATCAATAATTTCACCATCACCAGAACGATGAGAAATTTTATTAGGAGCATCAATAATTTTTAAATTTTCAGGTTTTTTATATTTTACTAAAACTTGACTTAAATCTAATTTAGGAATATTTGAATTATTTTCACTTGTTTTAGTTCTATTAATATTTAATTTATCAGGAAATTGAATTTCTTGTTCTTCTTCTTTTTTTACTTCATAATCATCATCTAAATCATCATCATCATCTTCACTAAATAAACAATCAATTACTTCAATATTTGGATCATTTATTTTTGGTATAATTCCATTATTTATTTTTTTTATATTTTCTTCTAAATCTTGTACTTTTTCTTTTAATCTATGAGATATTAATTTTTCTTGTTGAAGTAAATGATTATATTTTTTTATTAATGCTCTTGTTTGAATTAATTCTGTATTCATTTCTACATTAAATTTATTTGGATCTCCAATATATATTTCATTTTTATTATTTGTTTTTTTGTTTTTTATAATTAATTCATTTTCTCTTTTTTTTTGTTTATTTTCTTCTATAAATTTAAATTGTTTTTCTCTTTCTATTAAATCTTTTTCTTTTTGTATTTTTTCTTCTAATTCTAATTGAAGTTTATTTAATTGTTTTGCTGATTCTGTTTTTTCTGTAAATAACCAATTTATTTTTAAAGTTAATCTTTCATTTTCTTTTTTTAATTCATTGATTGATATTAAAATATCACCTGATGATTTTTGTGATAAATGATTATATAATATTTCTTTGTTTATTTTTAATGATGTTTGAACATCTTCTAAATACTTTTTTAAATTTTCATTTTCATTTGTTAATAAATTTATTTTTTCTGCATATCTATATTCATTATTTTTTATTATTTTATTTTACTCATTTATTATTTTTTTTGCAGTTTGAATACTTAAATTAGTTTTACTTGAATTAATCATATTTTTATATTTGACTTTTAAAAAATTAAAATAAACCAAAATAAAAATAAAAAAAAATTAAATATAAAAATAAAATAAATTAAAATAAAAAATAAATAAAAAAAGAAATTAAAAAATCAAAAAAAAAAAATATAAAATGTCCTTTGACCCAGATAAACTAATATCTCAAATAAAAAATTTAGAACTTCCAAAAGAAATAGAAATAAAACAAATATGTCAAAAATCAAAAGAAATATTTTTAAAAGAGCCAAATCTTCTTCATTTATCATCTCCAATAACAATATGTGGTGACATTCACGGTCAATTTGATGATTTATTAGAATTATTTCAAGTAGGAGGAAAGCCTCCAGAAACAAATTATTTATTTTTAGGAGATTACGTAGATCGTGGTTTTAATTCAGTAGAAACACTTTTATTATTTCTTTTATTAAAAATAAAATATGAAGATAGAATATTTTTATTAAGAGGAAATCATGAATGTCAAACAATAACACAAACATATGGTTTTTATGATGAATGTAAAAGAAAATATCATGATTCAATTAATGTATGGAAATATTGTTGTCAAGTTTTTGATACAATGCCTTTAAGTGCTTTAATTAATAATCGTTATTTTTGTATTCATGGAGGTTTAACTCCAAATTTAGAAAAAATTGAAGAAATTGATAAAATTGATCGTGTACAAGAAATATCAAAAAATGTTATTATGTGTGATTTATTATGGAGTGATCCTGAAATTGATGTTGATGGATTTGGTGAAAGTCCAAGAGGTGCTGGGTATATTTTTGGTGAAAGTGTTGTTGAAAAATTTGTTAATGATAATAATATTGAATTAATTGTTAGAGCTCATCAATTAGTTATGGAAGGTTATAAATTTTTGTTTAAGGATTTATTAGTTACTGTTTGGTCTGCTCCTAATTATTGTTATAGATGTGGTAATGTTGCTTCTATTATGGAATGTGATGAAGATTTAGAAAAGGAATTTAAAATTTTTGAAGCTGCTCCTGCTGATTTAAGGATACAACCTACTAAAAAAGATATTCCTGAATATTTTCTTTAATTTGTGTTTTATAGGTTTCTTTTTTTTTTTTCTTTTTTTTTTTGGGATTGATGTTGTTTTTTATTTTTGTTTTGTGGTTTTTTTTTTTTTTTTTGTTTCATAAATATAATTGATTAAAAAATATTTAATTTAAATTAAGCTATCTTTAGGAAAATTATTTTATATTTTATATTTAAAAAAAAATAAATTAGTAATTTTTATTATTAAGATGTTAAGAAAAATAAGTTTCAATAATAATCAGAATAATGGAATAGGTAATTTTCAAATATTGAAAAAAGTAAAAATTTAATTATTTATAATAATAGAATAAAAATGCAATAAATAATCTTTCATGGAGTTATAATAATGAAAGATATTTATTACAAACACCTAAAATAGAAACATCTTTAATAGATATAATAGAACAAAAAAAGAAAAATACCAATCAATATTATTTTAATCAAGGAAACAAATTAGCATTTCATAAAAGAAAAATTTTATTTGATGATATTCCTGAAGAATACAATGAAGAAAAACCAATATTTAATTTAGATAATAAAGATAATGTTAAATACATTCAAGATATAATAGATTTAAATGAAAATCAAATTGAAAAAAATCAACAAGATTATATTAATTTTATGAATAAAAAAAAATATGAAAATTATAATAATTATAATTTACAAAATCAAAATAATATATTTCCTAAAGTAAATACAAAAAGAATTAATTATTCAAGATCAGTAGATAATATAAATAATAATATAAATAATAATAATCAACAAAAAAAATATATTTTTCCTCCAATTAAACATGAAATAACAAATCCTGATTTATATTTTAAAAAAGCAAATGGTGATTTTTATAAATATAGAGCAGAAAGTAAAAAATATTTAGATTATAATCAAAAAATATTAGAAAATCAATATAAATATAATAAAACAGATAATATTAATGTAAATCCATTTAATAATTCAAGTTCATCAAGTTCATTAGGAAAATCAAATTTAGTTTATAATACTATTTTAAATCCATGTCCTAATTTTAGTTATAATAAATATTTTGAAAAACAAATATTAGGAATGAATAATGTTAATAATAATTATAATTACTCAAGAGGTAATTATTATAATTAAATTTATTAAAATTAATTTATATTTTTATAATTTATTTTTAATAAATAAAATTTAACAAAATCCTAATTTTTTTCTGTTTATTACCTTATATTAATATTAAAATACATTTAAAATATATTAATTTTAATTTTATAAAATGAATAATTTTTGATTTAAACCTTTACTTATGCTAAGAAAATCATTATATATTGTTTTTAAATGTGATAAATAAATTTTTCTTTTTCTTGCAATAATACATTTCATTTCAAAGATAATATTACTAGTTTTTTCCATTTCATTAATTAATGATGTAAACATTTCAAAAGTATCTTCATCTCGAGTAATATTTTTGTAAAAATATTCACTAATTTCTAAAAATAAAATAATATCTTTATTATTTATAAAAGAATATGAATCTTGTAATAAATAATTTTCATAAATATCTAAAGTAATTTTCAAAGGAATAAATTCTTTTTTATGTATTTTTTTTGAAAAAACAATTTTTTTTATTTCTTCTAATTTAGGTAAATATTTAAAAAAATTATTTAAATCATCAATTTTTTTTTTCTTAACAGAATTCTGATAAAATGTTAGAATAGAATAAAAAAAATCATCATAATTAATAGTTAAATTTTCAACTTTAACTAAAGAAGTTAATAAAGCAATTCCAAAATAACCATAATTAACAAAAATATTATAATAATTATCTTCATAATTTTCAATTTCAGCCCAATCAATTTTTAAAGGATAATCTCTGAAGTCAATATAATCTTCAGTATTATTATTTAAATTTGCATTATCTCCTTCAACTGAATAATCTGGTTGTCTTTCATCATATAATGCTTGTAAAATTTCCTCACTTGTATATATGTTATTTTCATCTATGTTTGTAAAGAAAAAATTGTTTCTTAGAAATGAAATTAAATTTTCTTGACTCATTTATTTTAATATTTAATATGTTAAAATAATAAATAAATTATATTTATTGTGATAAAAAATTTGTTTTATTATAATGTATTTTAATACTTCATTTTATTAATATTTATTCATTAAATAAAAATTTTAGTTGAAAAATAAATATTAATCTTCATTGATTAAATCCAAAAAAAAATTATCTTTAAATAAATTATCAAATATAAAAATTAAATATATAATTTAATATTTATTAATGCAATTAATGAAAAATAATTAGTTTTTATATTTAATTTTAAAAAATGATATTGTTATTTTATTTAGAAATGTTTTAAGAAAAAATAATTATTATATTAATATAAAACAATATAATATTTTAATTAGTATTCTATAATTATTTAGCTAAATTATTTTTTAAATTAGAATAAGTTGAATAATTTGAAATGGAACAATTATCATTATTATTTAATGTATATGTTGAAATTTCATGTTTATTTGTTGAATTTTTTTTTCTTTGGGTTTTTTTACCTTTTTTCCCTTTTTTATATTGATTATAATTAATTTGATTTGAATTAGAACTTTTATATTGAATTTGATTTGAAGTTTGTTTTTCACAATTTATTTTTCCTGAAGATTTACTTCTTGAAACTTTATTTTTTGAAATACTTTTTTCATTATTATGATGTGTATTTGAATAAAGTATTTTATTTTGATTTGAATTAATATTACTTTTATGATTTTTTTTTATTTTATTATTATTTTGGATTTCTTTATTTGGTGAATGATATATTTTTTTTTCTAAATCAATAATTCTTTTTTCTAAATTTTTAAAAATTTTATATTTATCTTCTTCTCTATTTGTTATTTGGTGATTATTACATAAACCTTGTTCTAATATTTCATTTTGAAAATGAGGTACTTTTAATTGATCATAATTTTCATTATTAATGTCTTTATCTTCACTTTTATTTTCATCATTTATTTCTTCATTTTGACTTATTTTATTATTTAAATTTTCTTCATTTATTTTACTATTATTAAAACTTTGAATTTTATTGTCATTGTTCATATTATAATTATTATTAATATTATTTTGATTATTCAATATTTTTTGAATTAAATTTTCAATTTGAACAAATTTATTTTGTAATTCATCAATATCATAAATTTGTTTTGATTGAATACCAAAAATATAATCAATTTTATTTATAAAGAAATTAACAATTTCAACATATTTATTACATTCTTCTAATTTTGATTTATTATTTTGAATTTGAAGTTTAAGCATTTTTATTTCATTTAAATAATTTTGAGAATTTTCTTCAACAATAACTTCAAAATTTTTAATTTTTTGATTCATTAATTCTAATTCTTTATTTTTCATATTCTCTAATTGTTTATATTTTTTTTCATTATTATCTTTATCTTCTTCCATTTTATTTAATTGTGTATTTAATTGTTCAATTATATTTTTATATTTATCTATATCTACATTATTATTATTAGAATTATTATTATTATTATTTAATTTTTGATTAGTTAATTCATTAATATTTTTTTTTAAATTTTCATTCTCCATTTTTAATATCTCATTTTCTTCATTTAATTTTTTTATTTCTTCTTTTAATTTTTCTTCTTCATTATAAGTAATTTCTTCTTTATTTATTTCTTGAGAATGAGAAATATTTTTTTTATTTTTATTATAATTAAAAGAATTATTATTATTAAATTGATATAATGATTCAAAATTTTGTGTAGATTCAATTACATTATTATCAAAAGTTGTTGATAATTTCTCAATTTGATTACTTTGATTTTGTATATTATTTTGATTTGGAATGAAATTATCATCAATATTGTTTTTTTTATTTTTTAAATTATCTAACTGTTTTTTATGTTGTTTAATAACATCATCAATCCAAGAAGCATCATCACTCATATTATTTTATTATTATATAAATTTTTTTAAATTTCAAATAAAAAAAATACTTATTATTTATTTTTATGTATATAAGAATAAAATGTGTATAAATTTTAAATTAAAATTAATTTTTTTATTTTATGAATATATAAAATTGAACACATCAATAATCAAACTCATTTAATGGAATTAAAAGATAAAAATGAATTTATTGAATATGATAATTTTAATGATTCATTTAATATATTAAAAAATATAAACTAAAAAAACAATTTCTTCAAGTGAATCAAGTATTTCAAGTTCTTTAAATACATCATTTATTTCAAATAATTCAATATGTCAAAATAATATTTTTCAACATAGTTCAAAAGAAATATTCTTATCATATCTTAATAAACTATATCATTTCAAAACTCCTTTTACAAAAAATGATTTTTTAAATAAAGAAAACTTAATAAATATAAATAAAAGAAAATATAATTCAATAATTTTTTTTGATTGAGATGATACATTATTATGTTCAAGTTACTTAATGAAATTTTCATTTTTTGAAAATGATAATAATGAAATAAATAAAAAATAAAAAATTTATTATTAAAATTAGAACAAAATGTATTAAAAGTATTATCAATTTAAAAAATATTAGGAAATATTTATATAATAAAAAATGCAAGTGAAGGATGGGTAGAATCATCATCAAAAAAATATTTACCAAATGTAATCAAATTATTTAAAAAAGTAAAAATAATTTCTGCGAGAACTGCATATAAAAATCAATTTCCAAATGATAATAAATTATGGAAATTAGCAGTTTTTAGAGATATTGTTAATTTATATAATAAAAATATTGTTACTAATTTTATTTGTTTTGGAGATTTAAATATTGAAAATGATGCTGCAATTAAAGTAAGTTCTATGTTTAGTGAATGTTATATTAAAACTATTAAATTAAAGGAAGATCCTAAAATTGAAGATATGATTATACAATTAGATTTAATTTCGAAACAATTTAATGATATTCATTCTGCTATTACAAATATTTTTCTTACTGTCGAAAAAAAAGGTAAAAATAATAAAAAGTATTAATATTTACTTTTTATTATTTTAAAATTATTTTTTGGTATTATTTTATTCTTAATAACAATATTTTTATTGTGGTTTCAATAATTAAGTTAATTGCAAAAACAATTATAATTAATGTTTGATTGTAAATTTGGTAAAATAATTATTATATAAATTGACATATTTTATGCCAATTCTAAGTTTTTTAAAATTTCATAAACTCAAATAGTTGATAAAAATAAATAAAAAGAAATACTAATTCCAAATAGAACAAATATATTTTAAATTTAATATAAATAAATTATATTATTTGTTTTATTTGAGACTTTTATCATAAACTAATAATGTTACATTTTAACAAGTAAAACAAATCTTGTAATAATAAAACTTATGTAAAAAAAATTTGATAGTTAAATTATTGGAAAAAAAGTTTAAGATATTAAAATAATTCATTATTAACTAATGAAAATTTTATTATTTTACTTTTATTAAATAAGTTAATTTTTATTATTTTTTACTTTAATTTTTTATTTTTTATATTATCATTAATTATTTTATATGAAAAAATTAAATATTTTATACTTTAATTATTATTAATTTTGATTTATTTATATATAATTTTAATTTTAATATATATAGTACACTTTTTTTAATTTTTAAATCATAATTACTGATATCAATAAAATTCTATAACTCATACATTTTTTAAAAATATAAAATCTACAAAATCATTTTATTAATCATATAAAAAAATTATGAGTTAACAACCTGTTAAATTCAAATAATAAAATATTTAAAATCTAAGCCCCATATTAATTTTTATTATAGTTTTTATCTTTTATTAATATTATCATTATTTTATTTTCTTTGTTTTAATAAATAATTTGAACATATAGTTTTTAAATTTACTAAAAGTTTATTTAGATATTTTTTCATTCCATCAATAAATTTTTGATTAAGGGGAGAGGTAAAAGTTAATTTAAGAGAAATAAAAGAATGATTTTTTGATATTTTTGTAATTGAATAATTAAAAGAGTGTATTGGTATCTTTGTAAATTTTCCAAATTTTAAAAATTTAAATTTGATAAAACAAAAATCATTAGTTATTTTTATTTTATCAACTTTAATTGAAAAATTATTTGAAATAAAATCATATTTATTTATGTTTTTTATTATAATATTAAAGATTAAACCAATTTTTAATTTTCCTTCATCATTTTCATTATTTTTTTCATTTTCTTCATTATAAATTTTCACTTTTGAAAAAAATTTTAAACTTGGTAAAAATAATTTAAACAAATTATAATGAATAGAAATATTCATAATTAAATCATAATTACAATTAATTAAAATATTCTTATTAATAAATTCAAATAATTTATTATTTTTAATTGATTTTGATAATAATTTACAATTTCCTATAAATTCTTTATAATTTGCATCTATTATTAATTTATTTAATTTTATTTTTTTAAATTTTATTTCAAAAATCAATTGACTTAAATTATTTTCAATATAATGTAAATTGAAATTAAAATAAATTTCAAATATTTTTGGATTAGATTTATATAATTTATATTCTATTCTAAGGAAATAATCAGTTTCAAAAAAATTAATTGTTTTAAAATATAAACTTATCAATTGTTTATATTTAAAATAAAAAAAAGAATTTTTTGAAAATGTTTTTTCTCCTTTTAAAATTATTATATCAGATATACTTTTTTTTTGAAAAAAATTTATTAATTCTCCTATTGTTTGTATATCTTTAATAATAGATGATAAATATTCAAATGGAAATTGAAAATTAAATGTATATCCGAAATTTATGATATTTTCCATTTAAGAAATTATTTATTAAAATCATAATAAATATGTAATTTTTCTTTTTTTAATTAAAAAAATTTATATTATAAATATCAATAAGAAATTATAGAAATTATATAATAAAATAAAAATGTCAAATGATTCTTTTAAAAAACAAATATTTAAAAATTTTTTAGATGTTTTAGATGATAGATTTGAAAATAAAAATGAATTTTTATCTTTACATAATGATAATGATTTAATTGCTTCTAATTTAAAAATTAGAAAAGATGTTGAAAAAGTTTTTGCACAAGCAAAATTAAAACAAATAATAAAAGAATTAGATCAATTAAATTTTGAAAAAAATTTTGCAGCTAAAAGAAATGATGAAATATTAGAAAAATCACAAAAAGATAATTTTAGATTATATAATTCAGCAAATGAATCAGAAAAAAGTAGAAAAAATTTACAAAGTTTAAAAGATAAATATAAAAGTTATTTAGATAGTAAAAAACCTCAAATTAAAAATGAATTAAATTATCAATTATTATCAAAACAAAATGAACTTTTATCATTAAAAGCAATTCAAGAAAATGAAATATATTTAAATGAACAAAAATTAAAATTAGAAAATGATTATTTTGATAAGATTTTAAAACAAAATGAATTAATTAATAAAGAAATAAATAATGCAATTAAAATAAATACAGAAATAGAATTAGAAAGATTAAAACAAAGAAAAGAAGAAGAATTAAAAAAAAAAGAAGAAATGGCAAAAAGTATATTAGATAATTTACAAAAAAAAAGAGAACATGAAAACAAATTATTTGAAGAAGAAAAAAATGAATATAAACCTATTTTAATAAATCAAAATCCTAAAATAATAGAATCAGATATAAATACAAATATTAATTATGAAAATAAATTATCAGTTATTGAAGAAGAAAAAGATAATAATCAATTAAGAGGAACAAAAAAAAAATATAAAAAAATACATGAAACATTTTATGAAGTAAATGATAGCAATAGACATTTAAAAGGAAAATTAGATAGTATTAGACAAGAAAAAGTAAAAAAATTAAATGAAAGTATAAGAGAGAGTCAAATTAAAAATCAGACAATGAGTAGTAAAGATAAAAATGAACAAAATCCAATAATTAATTCTCTTATTCATAGTCAATTAGCAAAAACTGAATATATAAATGTTGATAAAATTAATAATGATAATAAAGAATTAAAAATTGATGAAAATTTACATGAATCTAAAAAAATTGAAGATAATAATGAAAATAAACAAAGTGAATTTAAAATTGAAACAAATATATCTGAAATAAAAAATAAAAAATTACAAGATAGTATTAATTCAAGTGAAAATCAAATTTCAACTACTAAAATAAAAAATAAAAATAGTAATGAAGCAGTTCAAAATAGTATTTATTCACCAGAAAAAAAAAATGTATTAGAAAGTGAAGGAGAAAATAAATTAAGTGAAAATGACATTAAAAGTAAAAGTAATATAATAATAAATGATAATAAAAGTAATGTAGAATATAAAATAGATAATAGTAAAGAAGAAATAGTTTCAAGAACAAGTAAAGTATTTAAAGAAGAAATAAAAAAAGAAGAACCAATAAATCAAAATATTACTCAATCAAATATAAATGAAGATTATACTGATGAAAAATTATTAGAAGAAAAACCAAATTTAAATAGTCATTTAATTTCAATTGATAATAAAATATTAGTTTTAAAAAAATTAATATTAAAAATAGAAAAATATTCAAAGACATATAAACCAAATACTTTTATTTATATAATAAAATATGTAAATACTAGTAATAAAAAAGATTTATTAAAAAATAAATTTTATGAATTATTAGATGTTATAAAAAATCATCCTGAAAAAGAAAAAGAAACTATTACAAATTTAGATATTGATACTACATTATATTTAATTTTTGAAATATTACATTCAAATCCAAATCCAACTTTAAATGGTAATGATATTAAAAATAATCCTTCTTATTCTGAAAATGATTTTGATAATGATTTAGATAAAAGATATAAACCAATTATTGATTTAGTAATTGAACATTTAAAAAAAATGTTAAATGAAAAAAGGGTTCATTTATCTGTTGCTTCTAATTTTATTAATAAAGGTTTATTAAATTTTGAATATGAAGAAATTATTGAAAGTAGATTATTAATTGTATTAGAAAAAAAATTAAAAAAAAAGAAAAATCCACCTATTTTAATGTCAAATACTTTTTCTGGTTTTAATGTAAATCAAAATATTCAATTTACTCATAATAATAATCAATCTAAAAATAGGATGTCTTCAACTAATTTTAATGTTAGTAATTTAGAAGAAAATTAATAAATTTTTTTTATAAAAAATTATTTAAATAATACAATTTTTTTTACCTTATTAAATTATAATTAAACTTTTATTTCACTAAATTTTTTCTAAAAAATTTATTTATAAAACATTTTATTTATATTTTAAACGAAATAAACTTTCAATATAAATTTTATTTTTAGTATTTATATTTTGATTAGATTCATTTTCTTTTTGTTTTGCCTTTTGAATTTTAAATTTATATTGATTTTTTAATTTTTTAAATTTTTCTCTTGCAAAAATAGGAGAAAAATAATCTAAAATTACACTCATCATTTTTGTTGATTTTTTTAAATCATAAATTGATTTATTAATTCCTTCATACTTTTTTTTCCTTATTAGAATTTGACTATTCCCAATATCATCATAATAATTAAATTTATTATTATCTATAATATTATTTAAATATAATTTTTCATTATTATAATAATGAATATTGATATAATCATTTACATTTTCTAAATCTTTTTCAAAATGACTTTTATGAGTTTTTAAATTAATAATTTTAGGTAATTGTTCATTTTTTTCTTTTTCTAAATCTATTTTTAATAATCTTGATGATGGATTAATTGTATAATATGTATCTTGTGTAGTTAAATAAGTACTTGGAATTGTACTTTTCATTAATTTTGAATGTTTTTTATAATTATTAAATGTAGAAAAATTTTTATTATAAAATTTTGAATTAAAATCAGTAAATGAAGTTTGAAGTTTTTCTTTTATAATTTTTGACATTTTCATATTTTTGAAAAAAAATTTATATTTTTTTTTAATATATATTATAATAATAATTATTTAATTAATATTCAAAGAGATGAAAAAAATATTGGTAAAAAATCAAAAATAATAAATAAATATAAATAAGCACAATTTTAATATATATTTGAATTAATTTTTACATTTAAATTATTATATTTTCAAGAGTATCACATTCAACAATAAAAAAATAAATATTAAACATTTTAAAAAAAAAACGTCTTCTAATATAATATAAATATAATTATTAATATATAACAAAGAATAATTTTTTAATTTATATCTAAATATAATATGAGTATTGAGCATAAAATAAAAATTGATTTGACAAACTCATTTCAAAAATTGGATTTTAGAAAATATGCTCAAATAGAAATAAGAGAATCGATTGATACTTGTATTGGTATAATAAAAAATATTTTAAAATTTACATCAAAATTAAAACCAATAAAATCAATTTTTGACATTAGTCAAAAACAATTTCCTGATACTGATTCAGAAAGTTCTGATAATGAATCTGAAAATATGGAAATTATTTCTAAAATGGAAATTGATAAATTTATAGAGAGAATTGTAAATTATTTACATATTGATAATACCTTATTAGTTTTGTCAATGATGATTTTAGATAAAGTATTATCAAATAAATTTATCTTAACTGAAAATAATGTTCATAAAATGATTTTTATGTGTTTTATGGAAACACAAAAATTTTATGAAGATGAAAGTTATACAAATAAAGATTATGCTAATGTTTGTGGTGTTAATGTTGATGAATTATTATTAATGGAAGTATCTTTTATGGAAATTATTAATTTTAATATGTTTATAAAAGATGAAGATTTTCAAAATTATTATAAAAATTTTATTCAATTATGGAGGAGTTGTTAATTAAAGTTAAGAGTTTTATTAATTTAGATACCTTTTTATTAATAAGTGGTTTAAATAAATTAATTCTTGTATTGTGTATAAGATTATGGAAGTTTTTTTATATGTCATTTGAAATGACTGGTTTAGGGTTGTATATAAATAATAAATTAAATATAAGAATTATATATAATAAAATTCATATAAATATTTTTCATTATTGAAATAATCTTATTAATTTTATAAAATATATTATAGATAATTTTTAAATAAAAATATAAATGTAAAAACTTATGTTTTATATAAATACTTAAATCAAATATGTTTAAAATAAAAAAATAAACACATTTATAAAAATAATTTCTATATAAATTGACTTTATAATTTAATTTGAATTATCACACAATAATAACAAAAAAATAATTATTATTTTATATTTATACTAAAAAAAAATAATTAATTTTCAAAAAAAAAAAAGTAAAATGGCGTCTGAAGACAATATAGACAATATTGAAATTAAAAAATCAGAACTATTCAATCAAGACATATCTGACCTTAAAATCTTTTCAGAAAAAATTAACAAAATATACAAAAATGAATTTAACGAAGTATTTAAGCAAATATTAATATTATCAAAAGAAGACTTTATGTCGTTTATTTTAAATGGAGTACGCATTTTATTAATAGACATGTATGGTGAAACAAATTCACATAATGCAAATTTAATAAACATTCAAAGAGAATCAATTTCAAATATAGAAAATGATTATCAATTACATTATACAAAATTAAATCAATTTTGGATAAATTTCGTTAAAAATAAAAGAAGTAATAATATTGATAATGAAATGTATTTAAGTAATTATAGAAAACATTGTTGTGAATGTAACGATATTGCTTTACATAATTGTCAAAATGATTCTGCAAAATTTGTTTTTGTTGAAGAAAAAAATGAAATTAAATATGTAATTTGTGTTGAATGTCAAGCTGTTTTTTTTAGTGATTTTATTTTATGTCATTGTTCAAATTGTAATATTGATTTTTATTCAAGTATTCTTTCAAAAAATGAAAATAAAAATTTATTAATTGCAACATGGTCAAAATATCATTGTGAAAAGATAATAAATGAAAAAATGAAATGTATAAAATGTAAAAGTGATTTTTATTTAAATTTAGAAACTAAAAAATTAAATTGTTTAAATCCAAAATGTAAATTTATATCAGATCCAAAAAAAATTTTATGGACTTGTAAAATATGTAAACAAGAATTTAAAAATGATGCAATAATATATAATCCTTTACAATATGAAAGAATAAAATTAATTATTGAACATACTTTAAATATTAAACATAGAGCACATCCAAAAAAAATTCCTTGTTGTAAATTAAATATTTTTTCTACTGAATTTTATCATCAAAAAGATTGTGATGGAATTTTATATGAAGGTGAATTAGATAATAAAATTATAATAGTTTGTGAAAAATGTAAAGCTTTTAATTTTTATGATAAATTTATTTGGACTTGTCCAAAATGTAATAATAGATTTAGAGATAAATTAATTAAAAAAAAGAAAACTTTTTCTCATTTATATTCTAAAAAAGCAAAAAGAAAACATAATTTAATTTCTTTAGTTTCAGATAGAACTTCTTATAATATTTATGAAAGTAGTATTATAGATAATAATATTATAAAACATAATAAAGGTGATTTTTCTATTTGTGAAACTGAATTTAGTATTAATAATTTTAGTAATGGAAAAAAACAAAAATCTAATTTAAAAGATATTTTAGATAAAAGAAAAAATTCAAGAAATCATTGTGATAATGATTTTTTTATTTCTGAAAGAAAAGATATTAATAATTTATATTTAAATAGTGAACAATTAATTGAAAAATATAATAAAAATAAAAATGATAATGCAAATAAGAATGATAATTTAATTCGTAAAAAATTATTTGAAGATGATAATAAAAATAAAGTTGGATGTCATGGATATAAAAATAGTATTGAAATAAATTCATCAAATATTGATTTAGATGAAATTTTTAATAAAAAAATTAAAAAAGATGAAAAAAGAAATAGACATGTATTATGGATTCCTAATAATAAAGTTATTAAAAATGAGAAAAAAAGGATTAATATTAGTAATAATGAGATAAATCATAATAATATTTCTAATCTTTATATTAATGAAATTAATAATGAAGAAAAAAAAGAAAAAGAAAGAATTAAAAAAGAAAATGAAGAAAAAGAAAAGATTAAAAATGAAAAAGAAGAAAAAGAAAGAATTAAAAAAGAAAATAAAGAGAAATTAATTAAAGAAATGGAATTAAATAAAAGAAAGGAAAATGAAGAAAAAGAAAGAAGGGAAAGATTAGAAATAAGACAAAAAGAAAATGAAGAAAGAGCTTTAAGAAGAAAAGAGCAAAGAGAAAAAAGAGAAAGGGAAGAAAAATTAAGAAAAGAAAAATTAGAAGAAGAAAAAAAAATAAAATTAGAAAGAGAAAAAAGATTAAAGGAAGAAAGAGAAAAATATTTACAAAAGAGAAGAGAAGAAAGACAAAAATTAAGAGAAGAAAATTTACAAAAAATACAAAAAGAGAAAGAAGAAAAAGAAAGAAGAGAAAAAGAAGAAAAAGAAAGAAGAGAAAAAGAAGAGAAAGAAAGAAGAGAAAAAGAAGAAAAAGAAAGAAGAGAAAAAGAAGAAAAAGAAAGAAGAGAAAAAGAAGAAAAAGAAAAAAAAGAGAAAGAAGAAAGAGAAAATAATATAAATGAAATAATTAATCCACATAGTGAAAAAAGTAATAACACATTTTCTTCAACTCAAAACAGTTATGAAAAAAACAAAAACGACTCCTTTAAATCAAAAGAAAAAGAAATAAAAGAAGAAGATTTAATTAAAAACAATTTACAAAACAAAGAAAAAGAAAACGAAATAAAAAATATAAAATTATCAACTGAAAATGAAGAAAACTTGAAAAAATTAAAACAAAGAATAGAAAAAAAATTACAAATATTAAAAATACCTCAATTTAATTTAAGTGATTATCAAATAAAAGGAAAATTAGGAGAAGGTTCCTATGGATCAATATATAAAGTAATAGATTCAAACAACAAAATATTTGCAATGAAAAAAATATTAGCATATGATATAGAAGAATTAGAAGATTTTATATCAGAATATGAAATAGTATCATCATGTCATCATAAAAATATAATGAAAATATATTCTCTTTGTGTAAGTATATTAGACCTAACAACATTTACAGTTTATATTTTAATGGAAATTGCAAATTCAGATTGGGAAAAAGAAATAAAATTAAGATTAGAAAAGAAATTATATTATAAAGAAGAAGAATTAATATCAATAATGAAACAATTAGTTTCTGCTTTAGTTTTTATGGAAAGAGATATGAAAATTGCACATAGAGATTTAAAACCAGAAAATATTTTAATATTTAATAATAATTTATTTAAAGTTGGTGATTTTGGAGAAGCAAAAGAAATTAAAATACCAAAACAATTAAATACTTTAAGAGGAACTGAATTGTATATGAGTCCTCTTTTATATAATGGATTAAAATTAGATAAAGATGATGTTACACATAATCCTTATAAAAGTGATGTTTTTTCACTTGGTTTTTGTTTTATGTATTCTGCTGCTTTAAATTTTAATATTATACATGAAGTTAGAAATGTTACTGATATGAAAAAAATGGAACAAATTTTATTTAAATATTTAGGTAATAGATATAGTGAAAAGTTTATTAAATGTATTTCAAAAATGCTTGAAGTTGATGAAGGAAAAAGAATTGATTTTTTGGCTTTGGATTCTTATATTAAAGAAAATTTTCTTAATGAAAATAGAAATTAAATGATTCTATTGAGTTTTATTTTTTTTATTTATCGTTTTTTTTTTCGGGTTTGTATTATTATTTTTTCATATTTGTCTATTGTAAATATAACTTATGATTTAAATAAATTAAAAAATTAAATTCTTTTTATTTCAATTAAATAATATTTTCTACAATATAAAAAAATTTTAAATTAATTTTTTATCCTGATTTAAATAATAAAACTGCAATTTGTCCTAAATAAAAATAAATAAAATGTTTAGTTTCATGTGTAACATATGAACCAAAATTTCTTCCAACTACACAATGCCATGTTGGATTATGTTTTC
>JAJMZS010003443.1:0-17606 GCA_023807205.1 Isotricha prostoma | reverse complement strand
AAATATTATTATTATATAAAAAATTTTAAATAATTATAAATAAAGTGAAATATACAACAAAATATTTATATTCTTTTACATAAAAAACTATTGCTTTTTTAAATTATTTTTTTCATTATAAAATTTATAATTTATTTTATTTAAAAATATTATTGATTATAAACAAATTTGTTTTTAATAAAAATTAATACTTGAATAATAAATAAATATTTAATTCAAAATTTTAAACATAAACTTAGTTAAATCTTCAATCTATTTTCTTTTAATTTTCAAATATTTTGATTTATTCCACATCGTTATTTCAATTTATTCAATTTTTAAAAAATATAATAAAAATATTTAAAATAAAATCTTTTAAACTAAAAAAAAAGTAAATTAAAAAAAACTTTGGTACAATAATTTTTTCCATTTAAATTTACAATTCAATAATCTTTTAATTAAATGAATTTATAAAAAAAATATCCTTAAATAAAATAAAATAGTATTTTTGAAATATAAAAATCAATATATATGAAATAGATATAATATAATATATTTATTACTTTTTTAAATTTCTGATATATTTCAGTTAATTTAGGAATAAAGATAAATTAATTGTAAATTAATAATTTAAAATATTAAATTTTCAAAAAATGTTTTAATTTATTTTATTTATTTATTATATTAAAAAATGACTTTTTTGAATATATTAATTATATATAATAAAAATAATTTTTAATGATTTAATCTAAATATTTTATTATTTTAAAATGAAAAATCAGAATACTTCTACTCCTCCATCAATATCAAATAATTTAGCACAACAACTAATGAAAACAATGGAAGAAATAAATAAACAAGTTAATCAAGAAAGAAAGGACAGAAAAGAAGAAAAAACAAAATTTTTAAATGAAATTTGTGAATTGAAAAACGAAATTGAAACATTAAAAAGTGAAATACAATCTCAAAAAAAAAAATATGAAGAAAAAATTGATAATGATGGAAAAAAATATAATAAATTAGAAGGAGAGCATAAAACAGAACAGGAATTAAATAAAAAATTAAATGAAGATATTGAAAAAATAAAAAAAGAAATGAATGAATATAAAAAACAAATTAATAAATTAAAAGAAGAAATAGGAGACTTAAATAATGAAAAAACTAAATTAATTGAAAAAGCAAAATCCCAAGAAGAAAATAATAAATTATTAGAAGAAGAAAAAAATAAATTTGAAAATGAGAAAAAACAATTAGAAGATAATTTTAATAAAGAAAAAAATAAATTAGAAGAAGAAAATAAACAAGAAATTGAAAAATTAAATAAAGAAAAAGAAGATTTAATTGAAAATTTTAATAAACAAAAAATGAAAATGGAAGAAGAAAATAAAGACATTGAAAAATTAAAGAATGAAAAAAAAGAATTAGAAGAAAACTTTAATAAAGAAAAATCAAAATTAGAAGAAGATAAAAATAAATTATTAGAAGAAATAAATAATAAATTTGAAAATGAAAAAAATGAATTAAAAAAAAGGTATGAAGAGGAAAAATCAAAATTCAAAGATGAAAAAAATAAAGAACTAGAAAATTTAAATAATGAACAAAAACAATTAGAAGAAAAATTGAATAAAGAAAAAGAAAATTTAAAATTAGAAAATAATAAATTATTTGAAGAAACAAATAAAAAATATGAAATTGAAAAAAAACAACTTGAAGAAAATTATAATCAAGAAAAATTAAAAATAGAGGAAGAAAAAAATAAAGAAATAGATAATTTAAAAAATGAGAAAAAACTACTTGAAGAAAATTATAATCAGGAAAAAGTAAAAATAGAGGAAGAAAAAAAAAAAGAAATAGATAATTTAAAAAAAGAAAAAAAACAACTTGAAGAAAATTATAATCAAGAAAAAAATAAATTTGAAAATGAGAAAAAACAATTAGAAGAAAAAATAAATCAAGAGAAGAAAAATTTAGAAGAAGAAAAAAAACTAATTCTTGATAATTTAAATAATGATAACAAACAAATTATAGAAAAATATGAAGGTGATAAAAAAAAGCTTGAAGAAAATTTTAATAAAGAAAAATTAAAATTAGAGGAAGAGAATAAATTGAAAATATTAAATGTAAGGGAAGAAAAAAATAAATTAGAAGAAGAAAAAAATAAAGAAATAGAAAATTTAAATAATGAGAAAAAGCAATTAGAAAATAATTTTAATCAGGAGAAAATAAAACTAGAAGAAGAGAAAAAACAAACAATTGAAAATTTAAATAATGTTAATAAACAAATAATTGAAAAATATGAGGGAGAAAAAATAACAATTCAAGAAGAATATAAAAAATTAATTGAAGAAAAAACAAAAATTAATGAAGAATATAAACAACAAATAGATTCATTAAATCAAGAAAAAAACAAAATTGAAGAAGAAAATAAACAAATAATTCTAAAATTAAATGAAGAAAAATCAAAAATAAATGAAGAAAAAAAACAACTTGAAGAAAATTTAAATCAAGAAAAAAGTAAAAGAGAAGAAGAAAACAATAAATTTGAAAATGAGAAAAAACAATTAGAAGAAAAATTAAATCAAGAGAAGATAAAAATAGAAGAAGAAAAAAAACTGATTCTTGAAAATTTAAATAATGATAACAAACAAATTATAGAAAAATATGAAGATGATAAAAAAAAACTTGAAGAAACTTTTAATAAAGAAAAATTAAAATTAGAAGAAGAAAATAAAAAAGAAATTGAAAATTTAAAGAATGAAAAAAATAAAATTGAAGAAGAAAATAAAAATGTTATTGAAAGTTTAAAACAAGAAAAATCAAAAATAGAAGAAGAAAAAAATAATTTTATTGAAAAATTAAAAGAAGAAAAGAATAAATTAGAAGAGGAAAAAAATAAAGAAATATTAAATATCACAGAAGAAAAGAATAAATTAGAAGAGGAAAAAAATAAAGAAATATTAAATATCACAGAAAAAAAGAATAAATTAGAAGAAGAAAAAAAACAACTTGAAGTAAACTTCATTAATGAAAAAGTAAAAATTGAAGAATTAAAAAATAATCTTATGGATAATTTAAATCAAGAAAAAACAAAATTGGATGATGGAAATAAAAAATTAATAGAATCTTTAAATAAAGAAAAATTAAAATTAGAAGAAGAAAATAAACAAATTATTCAAAAATTAGAAGAAGAAAAGAAAAAACTTGAAGATAATTTAAATCAAGAAAAAAATAAATTTGAAGAAGAAAAAAATAAATTTGAAAATGCAAAAAAACAACTTGAAGATAATTTAAATCAAGAAATAAATAAATTTGAAGAAGAAAAAAATAAATTTGAAAATGCAAAAAAACAACTTGAAGATAATTTCAATCAAGAAAAAAATAAATTTGAAGAAGAAAAAAAGCAATTAATAGAAAAATTAGAAGAAGAAAAAAAACAATTAATAGAAAAATCTAATAAAGAAAAAATAAAAAGTAAAGAAAACAAAGAAAATTTAGAATTAAGTAAAGAAGTAAAAGAAAATGAAAATCAAGAAAAAAAAAAAGCAGAAAATAAAAATGAAAATGAAGAAAAGAATAAAAATACAAAAAAACCTGATGAAAAACCAAAAGAAAAATCAAAAGTTAATACAAAAGATAGTAAAAGTAATATAAAGAATAAACCAATTGGAGTTGATTCAGAACAATCAAAATTATTAATTGATATTGTTTCTGATTATTTATTTAAATTGTTTAATGCTCCATATTATATAAATATTTTTGATTTAATTGAACAAAGTGAAAAAAATTTTGATACTTTAGATTATTTTACTCAATTAAATATATTTGATAATTATTCTATTGATGATTTTGTATTAAAATTCTTTAATAATTTCCAAAGTTATATGTGTATTAAAGGTGAAAAAGGAACTTTAGATGATTTTCTTACTCAAAAAGTTTTTAAATATAATCAATCAAAACCAGATATGGCATTATTAAAAAAAATTATGAAGATTAATATTGGAAATGAAAAAAATTTAATTGAAATATATAAAGAGAGAAGAGAAGAATATATGAAAAATTTATCTGGAACTTTTAATTTACTTAAAAAAAAATATGAACAATGTATTACAAATACAAATATGAAAGGAATTGAAAAACCAAATTTCTTAAAAATAGAAAAATCAAATTTAAAACAACTCACAATTAATATGAATGAAATTAATTTATTCAAATTTAATACATTATTTAAATATCAATTTAAAAATATTGTTTCAAATCTTCATGAATTAACATTAATATTATCATCTCCAAATATTTTAATAATGTATGAAATTATTATGAATTGTGATAAATTAGTTTCATTAAATTTAATTGGACCTTATTTTGATCCACAAAATAATCCAGGTGATAATATTTCATTAATAGGAGAAATAATACCTAAAATTATTACTGGATTAAATAAATTAACATCATTTTCAATTCAATATATTCCAATTGAAGTAAATATATTTAATAATTTAAAAAATGCTTTAATGAATAGTAAAATTACAAATTTAGGTTTATCATATACTAAAATTCCAGAAAATAAATTTACAGAATTTTCAGAATATTTAAAAGGAAATCAAACTTTAAATGAAATAAATTTTTCAGGTCATAATTGTAATATTCCAACTTTATTAAAAAATACTATATTTTCATCTGATAATAACATTACTTCATTATCTTTATCAGATAATAACTTATCTGAAAATGATATTGAAATTATTTCAAATATTTTAACACAATTCCCTAAAATAAAAAAATTAAATATTTCTAAAAATAATTTAAGTCAAAAATCTTGTATTGTTTTAGGTGCAATATTAAATAAAACAACAACATTAGAAGAGATTAATTTAAGTTCTTGTGGAATAACTGAAGAAACATTTGTAATATTATTAAATACTAAAGGTTCAACAATATTTAAAAATGTATTTATTGATAATAATAATATTGGAGATCTTAGTTTAATGACTTTTAGTCAATTTATTAAAAATAGTTCAAATTTAAATATTATTTCATTAAGAAATGTTAATGGTTCTGATATGGGATTTGATCCAATTATTTCTACTATTTTATTTAGTAAATCACAAATAAAAGAAATTCATATAGATAGAAATAAAATTAGTGAGAAAATTGTTAATACAATAATTAAAAGTAAAGATATTTATATTGAAAAAGGAATTACATTTTATATTAATGCTTCTTGTGTGAAAAATAAGGAAATTAATTTTAAATGCATTCAATTAGTTTCATAATAAATAAAATTGTTTTAATATATAATAATTTAAACCAAATATTTTTAAATATTTGTTTATTATAGAATTAAAAAAAATATATATATATTAAATTGGTTAATTGTGATATATTTAAAATGTAAAATAAATCATGATTAAAAATACATATTTTTATTCATATTATGACTTTTTTAATTTATTTTCTGGGAAAATATAATTAAATTTTCATTAAATTTTATTTAATTCAATGATAAATCTAAATATTTTTCTATTCTCAATCCTTTTATTAAGTAGGAAAAAGTTACTTTTTGGATTTAATAATTCAATTTTTAATCCATTCCAATTGACCGAAATAATTGTATTTTCAGAATTTGAAATATAATATATTTTGAAATTATCAATATTAATGTTATATAATTCTCCAATTTTTTCATTATTATTAAGAACTAATTGTGACAAATTGACTATTTTGTCTTTTAACTCAGAATAATTTTTAAAAGATTGATATTCATAAGAAATATAAGGATATTTAAAGATTATTCCATTATTATTATAATCTGGAAAAAAATCATTTGATACAAAATTAATTGTAATAATATATTTATATTCAACAAAAATCAAATTATCTTGATATTCAAATTCATCAATAATTAAATTTAAATTTGTATTATTTGAAACTAAATTATTTATATTTTCATTATCATCAAATATTTTAATAAGAAGACCAATATTATTTAATTGAATAGTTTTCATATTATTTAAATTTAATTCTAAAGGTTCTCTTTTTTTAGATGAATTAATTTTATCTAAAGACTCTGACATTAATATCATTGGTATTTTAATTTGATTTTTATTAAAGTTTACATTTGCATATTTATTTAAGTTTATATTTTTTATAATATCAATATTTTTATAATTTGTTGTTCCAGTTCCTTCATAACCTTTTAAATTTGTTATATTATGAATTGTTTTAAAATTTGTTCTATTAGTTAATGCATTTAATTTTATATTTTTTTCTTTTTGAGTATATTTATAATTTGTTTCTATTAATCTTTTTTTAGTTATATTTTTATAATTTTTATTGAATATTTTTTCATTTTTTTCTTCATTACTAATTGTTTCACTATCTGTATTATTAATTTCAATAACAAAATCTTCTTTTTTTTCATTATCAAATTTATTAATATTTTTTTTTGAATATTTTTTTAATTTTTTATCTTCTTCTTCAATATTATTCATTTTATCAATGACTGTTTTAATTTTATCAAAATATTTTTCATTTTCTTCAAAAAATTTTTTAATATAATCATTTCTAATATAAATAAGAATATAAGCACTAGTATCAATATCAACATTTTTAACTTCAATATTACCATTTTGAACAGAAATATCATCTCTAAATCCTCCATAATTTTCATTAAAAACTTGTTTATCATCAACTTCTTCAACATATGAATCATTTAATTTAATCCATTTTTTTTTTGTAAAATCATTTATAAAAAGATAATAATGTCCCATATCTAAACATCCAGATTGAATAATTATACAATATAATGTATAATTTGTTTCATAATTTTTTTTAGTACTATTTGGTAAATATTTAGATAAATTTAAATCTTTTTGATATTTTACTAAATTATTTTTTTTTATATATTTCATTACATTTAAATCAATTTGAAATCTTTTAAATTGAATAAATAATATATTTGGTATTTTTTCAAGTGTATATGATTTAAAAGCTTTTTCATAAGAAATTTTTTTAGTTTTTGGATTTTCATATTTAAATTTATTATCATCTGTTAATTCTTCTTTTTCAAAAAATTTTTGAATACAATCTTCAATATTATTATGTGTAACATCTAATTGTAGAAAAAAAAATTTTTCTTCTTTTGATGTACTATAATTTACATTAGGACATTCAATTTTTGCAATTAATCTTCCTTCACAATTTTCTTTAATAATATTATTTTTTTCTGAAATGATATCATATATTTTTAAATAAATTTCAGCTGCATCTTGAGGAGAATTCCAATATTCTCTTTCCCATTCTAAAGATTTAAATAAATAAGATATTTTTATATTTTTCTTTTTATAATGTAATTCATAAAATATTTTTTGTAAACTTAATATAATATTATTTTTTAATATTTCTTCTTTTGAAATATTATTATTTTCATTTAATTGAATTTGTAAAATTTCATTTCTTAAAAAAGGTAAATTATATAATGATTGAACAATACTATTCATATAACATGTATTTCCTTCATTTATTATTCCTATTTTTTTTAATGGATTTTTTGGGTTCCAATATATACCATTATTATTTTTTTTTGATATTCTAAGTCTAAAAATGGATTTTGATTCATTTAAATCTTTATCTATTTTTTTTATAATATTACCTAAGTCAAATTGTTCTATATTTATTTTTTTATTATTTGATAAATCTAAAGTAACATTAGTTCTTGCTATAGATTTAAAATATTTTTTATCAAATGAATATTTACATAAATTTGATTCTAATTCTAAATTATTATTTTCAATATATTTTTTTTTTGAAATTAACTTACATTCTATATCTAAATTTAAATACCAATGATTATCTTTAGTATATAATTCAAATTCACATACAATATTATAATTTGTTTCATATTCATTTAATTCAACAAAAAAATTTTTTTTAGCTTCTAATTTTTTTATTTCAATAAATATCATATAATCTGATGAATAACTATAAGCTTTTTGAATATATACTAAACATTCATCTTCATTATTTTTAGTTTCAATATTTGTTGTTTCTGTATCATCTGATAATTCAATAACTTCATCTTTCTTTTTTTTAACTTGAGATAAATCAATTTCTTTCTCTTTATTTTGATTTTGAATTGAATTTTCTTTTTTTTGTGAGTTTAATATAGTATTATCGTCATTTATATTATCTTCCAAATTCTTATTCTTATTATCAATTAAAATATGAAAATCATTTTCAATTGAATTATTTTCACTATCATTTAATTTAGACATTTTATTTTTAATTTTAAATTAAAAGGTATAATAATTAAAAGTATTTATTTATTATTTAATTTAAATGAAAAATAATAATAGTGTTGATAAAATTCATAAAGAAATAATAATAAATGATGATACAGGAAAGCATTACTTAATTAATAATAATAATGAATGTACTCAAACAAATATTTTCGGAAAAACTGTACCAAAATTTTATAAAAATTTTTCAGGATTTGCAAATTATTCTCAAAGAATTAAAAAAAGTTTAATAAATCCAATATCAAAAAATATGGATAATTCAATTTATCATCCACAAGGTATTTTTATGGAAGGATATTTTCAATTTCCTAGACCGAAAGTTGCTCCTTTTCAAAATTTAAAAAAAAAGAATAATTCTGCTTTAATTAATGAATTTAAAAATTCCAAAATATTTTCTTTAGATTCAAATAAAAAATTATTGAATTTAAAATTAAATCAAGGAATTCATTATTTATCTTCCTCTATTTCTGTTAAAAATAATAAAGGTAAAAAAATTTTAATTTCTTTAATTAATGAAACAATTGCTTTAAATAAAAATAAAGAAAAAAAATTATTAAAATCTGATTATTCAAATGAAGAAATAAAAGGATTAAAAAGTTTTAAAAATAAATTATTAATCAATAATGATGATATGATTTATGGAAGAAAATTAAAAAAACCTGATGCTATTTCTATTACTAATTATAAAATTAATCAAAAAGTTATGTTTGACAATTCAATAAATAGAATGTCAAAATTTAAAAAAAATTATTCTGTTGATAGTTTATTTAAAAAAGATATTGATTTAAATAATTCTTTTATAAATAATATACATAAATCAAAATCTTTAATTAATAATTGTGAAAAGGAAAAAAGATTATTGAAAGGATTTTTAAAGAAAAAACAACCAAATAAAGGAATTTTTCAATTATATAATCTACCTAAATTACCTATGAATGGAGATTTATATAAAAATGATTTAGAATTAATTAAAAAAGTAAATCCAATTTTTATTGAAGGAGAAATAGAAAAAGAGGAAAAAGATAAAATATTATTTGAAAAAAAAAGAAATACTAAATTAGTATTTGAAAAATTAAAAATAAAAAAAAATAAATAATTTTATCAAATTAATATTATTTTGTTTTGGAAAAATAAATAAAAATATTAATATTTATATTTTAATGATGGAAAAAAAATCTTTGGAAATATTGTATTTTAAATATTTAAAAAATAAAATAAAAAGTTTGATTAATTTAAAAAAAAATCTTATTTCATTTAATAAATAATGGGTCAACTTTGTTGTAAAAAAAAAGAAATTTTCTCAACTGAAATAGATTCATTAAATGAACCAGAAATAAAAATTCCATCATATTCTTCAACATATGATAAAGAACTTATAAAATTAGAAAAGAATTATAACTTATTAAAAAATATAAATTTTATGGATTTCATGTATTTATTATCAAATTTTTCAATGAATAATGCAACAATAAATGATGATTTTTCTAAAGCACCAAAACACTATTCAAGAAATGATCCATTTTTTTCTGAAAATTTATCAGTTGATTATTTTCAAACTTTCATAGAAAATAAAATTTTTAAACATCCTGCAAATTATACAATTTCAGGTAATAATGAAACTTTAAGTTCAATTAGTAAAGAAATTTTAATTGAAATGTATAAATCATTACTTCAAAAAATAAATCAAGCTTATGAAAAAATAGAACAACAACAAATTACAGAATTAAAAAAATATCATATTATTTGTTTTGGATTTTTATTTTGTACTGGTTTAAATATTAAAAAAATAAAAACTATTTTTGATATTTTTAAAGATCCTAGTGATAATATTTTAAGGAAAAATTTTGAATTTGAAGATTTTTTAATGGGACTTTGTTTAATTTCTTCATATTGTCTTATTTTTGCAAGACATACTGTATCAAAAAAACATCAAGAAATTGAAACTATTGATAAAAATGATTTGTCTAAAATGATTAATGTAGCTGAACTTAAAGATACTATTAATTTAGTTCAAATAATTCAAGTTAAATTATTTGGTCAAGAATATAATAAAGGACTTAATGATAATGAATGGAATAATATGTTTAAAGATGAAAATGGAATTCCTTTTATTTTATCTACTAAAGGAATTAGAAAACAACTTGAGATAAATAATGTTTAATATATTATTTTATTTATTATTATTTAAAAATTTATGAATAAAATTAAAATCAATTAATTTTTATTATTTTTCAATAATTTAAATATTATTCTTAGTTAATAATTTAATTTCTTCTCCATTACTTGTTGTAATTAAAATATCATCATTTTCTAATTTAACTAAAAAATGAATTTCTTTTGGTAATCTAATATCAATTTTTTGAATTAAAGTTAAATTAAAACTTCTAACAATAATCTCATTTGGTTTTGCTCCACCTAAAATAATATAATTATTAGTAATACAAATTGCAATAACTGACATATCTTCAATAATTTCATTTTCAATTTTTTTTTCAGTAATATTAACAATTTTTACTTTTTTATCAAAACCACCTCCAATAATAATTTTATTATTATCAATTTTTTTCATTGCTTCACTCCATAAAACACCACAATCATTAATTTGAAATTGTTTACAATAAATTAAATTATCATAAACATTTAAAACATTAGAATTATCACCAGAAATAAATAAATTATCATTAAAATCTAAAAGAGCAATAATTGGATTTTGAGTAATAAAACTTGTTATACATTGATATTTTTTTTCTATATTTTTCCAAATTCTTATTGTTTTATCATTTGAACCTGAAATTATTGTTTTATCTTTTAAATAAAGTACCTTACTTACATATTGTGTATGACCAATTAATTTATCTATTTCTTTAAATTCATTTTCTTCAATTTTCCATATTTTAATTATATGATCTGTTGAATATGTTATAAAATTTTCATTATCTATTATTGTTATTGATAATATTAATTTTTGATGTGCATTTTTTAATTCTATTTTTTTTGTTTTTGTTTCATTATCAATATAATTTATTGTACTTTGATAAGTTGTTATTAAAGAATTATTTGGTAATATTGCTATTGCATTTGCACGGAAATTTTCACTCCATTCACCTGATGTTGGGAAATATATATATTTACTTGATATAAATTTTAATCCTATTCTAATTGTGTTTAATTGATTGTGAGAATATTGTAAGAAATTATCTAATTTTTCTTGATTCGATTTAATTAAGTTTATTTCTTCTTTTAATAATGATATTGTTTCATCTTGTTTATTTTGTTGATATATTTCTTTTTCAGAAAATGAATTTTCTAACATTATTTCTAAATTCGGAATTAAGTTTTTTTCTTTTGGAGGAAATAATGTAAATAATATACCTTCATCTTTAATGAAATTTGTATATGATTTTGTTTTAAATATATTTGATAAATAATCCATTAAATCATCTATGTTATTTATTATGTTTGATAAATCTTCTTTAATTTCATTAAATGAAATAATTGATTTATATGCATAAAGTGGATTTTTATTTCTAATTAATTTTATTTTTATTTCTTGTTCTGATTTTTTTGGATTAAGTGTTAACTTATAATCTTCATCATTTATTGATAATATAAATTTTTTTATTTTATTTGTTAGAACGATTGGTTTCATATATGATATTTTAAATTATATAATATAATTTTAAATTTTATTAAATTAAATAATTTTTACAAAATAATAAAAAAAAATTATTAATGGATTATGGAATAAACTCATCATCAATATTATCAGAAATAAATAAAGTAAGAACTCAACCAAAACTCTACATAAAAAAATTAGAAAATTTAATGCAAAATTTTGAAGGAAACAATTTAAAGCTCCCAAATAAAAAAGTTAAATTAATAACAATAGAAGGACCAAAAGCATTTAAAGAATCAATTGAATTTTTAAACATACAAGCACCTTTAAATAAATTAGAATCAGATATAAATTTATCAGAAGCTGCAAACGCAATAACAGAACAATTTTGTAGAACAAGAGAAATGTCATCAATAAATCAAATAGATATTAATTCAATAATAGATAGATATGGAATTACTATTAAAGGAAATATTGGAATTTCTGTTGATTTTGGAAGTGATGATTTAGAAATGTTAATTATTAGTTTAATTAATGATGATGGAAGAAAACAAAGAAAAAATAGAAAAATGATGTTTGATATTAATTATACTAAAATTGGTTGTTCAAGTAAAATTTCAAAATATCATAAAATTATAACAGTTATTTTATATGCAGTTGATTTTATTACTGGAAAATCTTTAAATGATAATAAAAGTAATTATGATTATAATTATAATAGTAAAACTGTTGGAATTAATTATGTTAATGAATATGTTTCTGGATTAAATCCAAATATTGATTTATTTACTGATAGTGCAAAAGGTGTAGATAATTATTATTATAAAAAAGGAAATTATTTTGAAACTGGAAATGATACTTATAATTATCCTGAAGGAAATGTTTATAAAATTAATAAGAATGATCCTAATATGAAAAATGTAAGAAAAGTTGAAAAAAATGAAAAATTTGTTTTTGAAAATGGGAAAAGAAAGAAAATTATTACTATTAAAAAATATATGGATAATGGTGAAATTAATACTACTATTGAAAAAATTGATATATAATAATAATTTTTTTATTATATTCATTTCATTAATTTTATATTTTTTAAATTGAATAAAAAAATATAAAATTTATACAATTGATATTACAATAATTACATAATATTTTATTTTCCTTTAAAGAACATTTATCATTTTCATGAATCTATTTATGCGATTATTCAATTTTATAGTCTTATCTAATACTTTTTTTTTAACTATAAAAAACAATAGTATCTCAATAAATATATTAATTAAAAGACAAATCAATAAAACTTTAACATGTGTATTACATTTTTTTATTAAAATATTATTAAAAAAATAATTACCTAAATAAAATCTTAATGGCCTATAAATAATTAAAGTTTCTGAAATTAAATCCCATACATCTTCATCAAAATTATTTTCATTAAATGAAATATTTTTTGGTAATAATTTTAAAATTAAATAATCTAAATTATTTAAGAAATTCCCTTGAGAAAAAAGTTTTAAATGATCTACAAAGAGACAATAACTAATAAGTTGTTCTAAATACATTTTAGATGGATTATTTTTAATTATGTTATAAAATCTAGAAACATTAGTTTCTTCATAAAAAGTATAACAATTCATAGATAAAAGTTCTTCATCTTTAGGTAAAAATTTAGCATTTCTTTTATTTCTTCTTTCAATTAAATAATATTCTTGATGATGATTATATAAATCTGAAAAGAAATTTGTATCATTTGAATATGTTTTATTTTGTAAAATGGGCCAAAATGAATTATAAAGGGTAACTTGTGGTATATCAATTATATTTGATGTTGCAATTAAACTAACAATTAAATAAGTTAATTCTTCAGTATATGATGCATTTTGTATTATTTCTTTTATTTGTCTTAATCTATTAAAACTTCTATTTCCAATTATAAAAAAAATTATCAAATATGTAAAATATATTATCATACTTACAATTATTATTACAAAAAATTCTTTTATTAAAAAAAATAAAGAATATTGAATAATTTCATCTTTTTTATATTCATCTTTTCTTATTAAGATTGATTTTTTTTCTTCATTTTTTAAATTTTTTGTTAATTCTGATATAGTTCCCATTGGAGGCTTATTATAAAATCTAAGTAATTCTTTTAATAAATCTAATTTTTCAATTAATAATTCAACAATTTTTGGATGAGATAAGAATTCATCAATTTTATAAATTCTATTATTAATACTAATTTTAAATAAATAAATAAAAAACATACATCCTATTATAATAAAAATATTAGCAATGAATAATAAGAATATGAACATATTTAATATTAATTTATTAAATTCTAATTGTTCTTTTGAATCATTTTCAATTAAAATTTGAAGATAATAAAAAAAAATGGAATAATCTAATTGAAATATTAATATTTCATAAACATAAAGTTCAATTTCTTTTAATTCTTTTATTTCTTCAGGAAGTCTAATTTTAATTGGATAAAATTCTTCATCAACAATAAATCTAAAAGTTTCAATTAATGAAATATTATAAGTACTTGTCATTATTATTTTATTAATCAAAGTTTTTATTAAATAATCCATTTTTTGTTTTGCTAATTTATTAACTTTAAGTTCACCATTCATATATGATAAATATATTTCTATTCTAGTTGTTTCAAAATATTTTTTTATTAATTTTTCATTAGAATTTTTAATCTTCTTATTAAGAGAATCATATAAATTAGTTATTTCTTCCATTTTAATTGATAATTCATTATAAAGAAAAGTATCCAGACCAGAAAATTTTTCAGATTTATTAAAATATTCTTCAATATAATTATGACAAATCAAATGTTCATCACATATATTTAATAATGAAATATATGAAGTCATTAAATTTAAAATAAATCTATTAAATATAAAAACATCCATATATAACATAAATTTACCTTTTAATTCCCTATTTAAATTATTCTCAAAAATTAAACAAAAAATTGCAATAAAAATTAACAAAATATTAAAAATTATAATATAATATTTTTTATTTTGATGATTATGTTCAATTTCAATTTTTTTCTTTTTAACTGAAAAATTAGAACTATTGGATTTTGGATTAAGACTCATTTGTGAAGCAACAGAAGTGTCAAATGCATTTGAAGAATAAACAGTATTAAATATGATTTGTTTTTTTTCACTTGAAGATTCTATTTCATCATCTTTTAAATTCCAATCGAATATTGATTTTTCTTTTCTTATTTTTATTGCTCTGTGATTTTTATATTGTTTAATTGAATAAAAACAATTTTCATATTCATTATCAAATATTGAAAATAAATAAACAAATTGAAATAAATTAGTTTTATTTCCTTCTATTAAATTACTTTTTTGGAGAATTTCTGTTATTTTTTTCATGAAACTTAATTCTTCTGGAGAACATATTTTTTCTAAAGATCTTATTTTACTAAAAACATATGAACAATAATTATTTATATTATACATTAATGTTGACAAATTTTCTACAAAACCATTTAATTCTAAATTAATATTATATCTATTTAATAAAGTCAAAAAATTTGAATTAAAAAATAATATTTTTTCCAAAGAACAACTTGTTTTAAAAATTTTTTCAATATCATTAAAATGATTTTTCCTAGTTACTATTAAAATATCTTTTCCTAATTTATATATTCCATCAACATAAATAACATCTTCATTTAAACTTGGATAAATTGAATATTCATAAACAAATTGTTTTAAATCCTTATCTTTATTCCATATAACATAATGAAATTTTTGAGAAAATAATTTTTTTTCATCTGATTGTTCATTTTTATAAAATTTTTCTAATCCATTTTGTCTAAATTCAGGAGGTAATAAATCATCAAATGATGCATTCCAATAAATATTTAAATCTCTCCCTATTTTTATTATTTTACTTTCATTATTTTTTATATTAATTTTTAATTTTAAAACTTTTTCATTACAATATTGTCTATCAAGAATTTCTTCATAAAAATGAATATCATTATTTAATAATTTTACTTTAGATTTTGAAAATACTTTATTTAATAATGTTTCAAATATTATTCTAAACATAATTTTTTGAAATTCACTTTTAATTGGATCTTTTAATAATATTTCATAAGAATTTTTAATTTTATCTTCATTATGTGATACTAAAGTTGAAAATTCAATATATTTTTTTGGATTTCTTGAAAAATAATTAATTAATAACTTTTGTTCATTTTCTATTATTATTAAAATTGAAGAAAAAAGTTGATTAAAGGCTTTTTGATAAATTAATGCGTTATTATTTTGATTAAATGAAGCTTTTAAACATAAAATTTGGAAAAAATATCTAAGATTATAGTAAAATACTTTATTTATTAATTTTAATTTATTTATTATCTTTTGAATTTCAAATATTGTCATAAAATTATTTTTTAAATCATTCATCATTATAAGAAAAATTTTACTTATATGATAATAAAATATTTCTTCATCATTTTGAAAAGCATTTTTATTCATCTCTATTTTCATTTTTTCATTAAATGTTTTTAAAACTAATATTAAATCTTCATTTTTAGGTTTATTCTCAATTTCAATATTTTGAATATTAGCTCCTAATAAAACTGTTTCTTCTTCAATTAATGTTGAGGAATATGCTTTTTTTAAAAATGATAATTTTTGTTCAGAATCAGAAATTTTGTTATAAAAAATAAAATGATTCAATATTTTATTAAATAAATTTGTTTGATATGCTTCACAAAGTAATTCAAATTGTTCATTAAGTAATAAATGATTTTCTTGATTTATTGGAATTCTCAATATATTTATAAAATTATTTTTCCAAAATAAATAACTTATTATAAATGAAAGTAAAAAAGAAAAGAATATATAAATTATTGTATTAATTGTTGTTTTTTCAACAAAAACTATACCTATTATAAATAATATTGAGCAATATTAAAAAAAATTCCATAAGATAAACCTATTATATTAAATGTAAATGATTTAAAATAATTTTCACTCCCTAAAATTACTGTAAATAAAGATAATATATCAAAAAAAAAACAAACATTATCATTATCTGAGTTTAATTCAAATGATATAAAAATTTTCACAAAAAATAAATAATAATCTGAAAAAAGAAAAAATTTATATTCATAAATGTATTTATGTTGTATATCAAATTTAACACATAATCTAAATTTATTATAATATTCAAAATTTATTGAAAGATAGATAAAATATAAAATCATAATTAATGATAACACATAATAATTATTTGATTTGCAAAGATAATTTATAAAAACATCATGAAAAAAAAAAGATAAACTTCTAAAAAAAAAATGATCATAAAAATTGACAAACAAATAATTAATAATATGAAATGAATATGTTTCTTTTTTTCTTTCATAGAAATCAATTTTTGTTTTTAAAAAAAAAAGAAAAAAAAAATATATAATAATAAATCCTAATATTATATACAATATATAATATGGATATTCTTCATTATTATTTCTTATTTTTCTAAATTGATAATATAATGAAAAATGATTAAAATTCTTTACTATTTTATTTTTTTCTATTGATAATTTATAAGTAATATCATTTTGATTAAAAAAATTTTTAATTCTAATTGGATTACTGATAAATTCTAATATAATAGGATAGAATTCAATTATTTTTATCATTACTATAGCAAAATAATTAGTCAAACTA
>JAJMZS010003442.1:0-17614 GCA_023807205.1 Isotricha prostoma | reverse complement strand
AAGGAAGTTTAATTTCTCCTAAGTTATTTAATTTATATATTAATGATTTAATTAAAGAATTAAATGAAAATTCATATGAAATATTAGCTTATGCTGATGATTTATGCATATTATGTGAAGGAATAAATCAATTATTAAATGTATTTAAAAAAACAGAAAGTTGGAGTGAATTAAATGGAATAATTTAAATAAAAAGAAAAGTGGAATAATGATTATAAAAGGTAATGAAGATAGAAATGAAATAGAAGGATATCCAGTTATGTTGATGGTGATTTTTTATTACTTAGATTAATGTGTCATAGAGGATGTTTTAGAGAAGATATATTTAAAAAATGTGTATTATGTAAGAAAGAAGATAATAACATTAGACATGTTATAAATGAATATGAAATAATGAAAGAATTAAGAGAAAAATTAAAGAATGAATTAGAAGAATTAGATAGAAAAACAATAAATTTAAATTTATTAGAAAGTATATAATATTTTTATTATTCTAAGAATTGTTCATGAAAGAAAGATGAAAAGAAAAAAGATAATAAAGGAATAAGAGATCAAAAAATTTATTAAAGAATTATTTATTAAATTTGGTAATATAATAAGAAAGAAGAATAAGATGATACTTGTAATATTTTGACAAAATCAATATGAGAGATGTCTAGGTTTCTTTATATTCTTTTTTTTTGTTTAATTAATATAAAATATGAGCAGCTTTCCGGATTAAATCTAACTAACTTACTAACTAATTGGTTATTATAATACAATTTTAAATATATAATTTTTCAAATCATTTTTATACTTTTTATCGTAATTGTATTTTATTTTCCTTATTGTAAGTTACGTTTTTTATATTAAAAATTTTTCATTATAAAAATCAGAATATATTAGTTTATTATATTATTTGATTTATTAAAACATTAAATTATATAAAATTATATATTATTTTTTTATATAAAATATTAAATTAAAATATTCAATATTATATCTTCTTATTTTATTTTATGATTTATAAATTATCAATTTTCCCAATAAACAACATTAATTCATGTCTAAAAATATCTTTAATTCTTTTATCTCTAATCATATAATAAAACCCATGATTAACATTCATATAAAGAACATCATCAAATAACCTTCCAGCAGACCTAACCATTATAACAGCAGTTACAGCTGCTGCTTCAGTTCCTAATTCATCAACTTTAATATAAGTTTTATGTATAATATCATCAATATATAATTTATTAACTTCACTTATTTTACTAAAATCAGCATTATAATTAAATGATTGTTTCATATTCATATACATTAATGAATCTTTTAATGATGTTTCATATTCAATTTCAAATTTAGGTAAATTTAATATTACATTTTGTCTTATTTGTAATTTATTTATTAATTTTGAAAAATCAATTTTTTCTTTGTTATAATAATCATATAATGAAATATATTTTTCTTTTTTGGGTAGTATTATTATCATACTTAAATTATCATCTTTATATGGTAATTCAATCATTTGAATTTTATCGTCTTCATAATACATTATATTATTAAAATGATTTAACATCATATCAACTTTACTAATTGATTTATTTTCATTATAAAAATTTTTTTTTGATGTTTCTTTTTTTTTAAAAGGAAATTTCCAATCATATTTAAAATAAACTGCATTCAATAAAATTAAATCAATTCCATTTATATTATCAATTATTTTTTTTATTTTTCCATTTGTATTTTCTTCACACCATTTATTAACTTGTTCAACATTTCTTAAAACAGAATAAAATGCATTATATCTTTTACATATTAATCCAAATTTTTCAGATATAGGAATTATTGACATAATAGCATTTGCTATTGAAATGTTTAAATTATTATCATATATTTTTAATATATTTTCATTATTTAAATTAAGATTTATTTGAGTTTTTTGATCATCTTTTTTAGTTAATACTTGTAATATTTCTTTTTGTGTTATTCCATTTGCTCCATTTGAAACTAAACTTATTATTTGATATATTGATAAAGGAGAAATACATATATTTTTTTTTGTATATTTATATTCAGTTAAGGATAGTAAATTATTATAAGTAAGTTGTTGTAAATTATAAAAAATTTGATTCTGAAAGTTTAAATTATTGCAAATAATAATATTAAAGATAATAAACAAAAATACAATTTTTATCATAATTTTTTATAATAATAAATAAGTAAAAATTAATAATTATAATCATAATTTTTATGAAATTTCTTATTTAATTTATTCTCATAAAATGAAAAATATATTTATTCTAATCAAAACCATTTCCTTGATATTGTACAAAAGTTTCATATTTTTTATAATAATTTTTGAAATCTAACAAAAATTTCCTTTATTATTGATGAATCAAATAAAAATAAAAAACCTAATTTCATTAAAAATATTGAATAAAAAGGAAGACAAAAAAATATTTTTAATAACCTTTTTTTCCTCCACTACTGCCTTTATATTCATTTTTTTTGCAACTTTTATAATATAATTTATAATATACAATGGGGATTTATAATTTTTTATAATTTCTTTTATTTCTTTACATTTTTAAATTCAATTTTTCAAAAAATAATTTTTTTAATTAATAAAAAAAATATTAATAAATTAATTTATATTAAGTATTTATATGCTTAAATATTAAAGATTTAAAAATAAATAGAATATACCAAAAATTATTTTTTTAATATTTTAATTTGAAGTTTTCTTAATTCATCATAATGACATCTTCCTTTAAAGGGAATAGTTTTTTTTAATTGAATTTTTCTTATTTTAAGAGATCTAGATTTATTATCTCTTATTGTTAATGGTAAAATATTTTTATTTATTTTAAATAAATTATTAATTGTATTATTATTTTTATTTTTAGAAGTTTCAATTGAATCTTCAATTGAAAATGTTGAATTAAGAATATTTTTATTTTTTACACTCTTTTTTTTTTTTTTTTTATTTTTAATAAAACTCTCATTAAAACTTTTATTTATTTTAGAATCTAAATCTTCCCAAATCATATCATTAAATAATACAATATCATTATTTGAATAAATATTTTTATTTTCTTCAAAAAATTGATTTGTTCTAGTTTTAAATAAATTTTTTTGTGCTTTTGTTATTTCATTTTCTAATCTTTCATTTGAACTAATATAATGATAATTATAACTAGATGAAAAAGATAACCCACATTTATTATAATTATTTCTATTTTTTCTCTCAATTTTATTTTTTATAATTAACTCACCAGAATCATTAATTTTATTTTCAAAAGAATTTAACTTAGGTGGAACTTTTTTTATACTATGTTTATGAAGTTTAATTGGATAAAATTTTCTAAAATTATAATTAGTTTTATTAAACATAAAATTTCTTTTCCCAAAAAATAAATTTTTATAACATTTTTCTCTTTCAATTTCTAAAGTAATTTCATCTTCAATTCTAGAACCTTTTTCTTTTGATTCATGAGCATAAAAAGTATTAATTAAACTTTGTCTAATTGTTAATAATCTTTGTACTAATTTCATATATTTTTCTTGAATAAATTCATATTCATTATTTTTAATTGATTTATTAAAGCCTTTAATATTATTAAAAAAATCATATGAAATTTGTAATCCTTCTCCTTTAATTGAAGAACATTCAACATCATAAAAAGATTTTTTAGTTTTTATATTCATAAAATATTCTAATCCAATTATTTCTTGTGTTGATACTGAAAATAATTTAATATTTCTTTTATCTTCTAAAAATTTTCTATTCCTTTCTGGTCCAAAATATGCTCTTAATTCAGCTAAAGTTTGTAAATGTTCTAAATCTAAAAATTGTTTTATATGAATTATTTTTTTATAATCATCAATTTGATTTAAATAATATTTTAATAATTCAATTATTTCTGTAAAAGACATTTTAATAGAAATATCAAAATCACCTTCTCTAATAAATAAAATACTATTTATTTCTTTATATATATTACAAATTTTTGTTCCTTTATTAAATGAACATGAAATAAAATTATTATAATATTTTTTATACATAGCATAAAATGTTAAATTTTTAAAAAGTGATAAAGATAATAGAAAATTTATATTTTGTCTTTTAACTTTTTCAGTACAAAGTTTAATAGATAAATCATAAGCTTTTTTTTTAAGTACTCCAAAATCACAATCTATTGATGTAATCATAGTAGCATTTCTTTGACTTAATGTATCTCCTAAAGCCATTTCTCCAATTAAACTTCCAGTTTTTTTTGTTAAAATTTTTACATAATCATAAACAATAAATTCTACAATTTGAATATTTGGATTATCAATTTCATAATCAATATTTTTATATACTTTCAATCTTTCAATATATTTTTCAGTTGATATATAATCTATAAATAATTCACTAAAATCTTTAATATTTTCTGAAAATAATTTATTTAAATATGATATTTTTATACTTGGAATATTTTCATCACCAGAATATTTTGATTCAATTAAATTTAAAAAATTATTTAATTCTTTTTTTTTATTTCCTAATGATTTTATATAAGTATTTGCATTTGAACCCGAATTTGAATTTTCATCATCTAATTCTTCATCATTTATAATTTGAAAAGGAAAATTATCTTGATTTTCTTGTATAACTGATAATAATAACATATATTCTTTATATTTTAATAATGCTGAAATATATAAATAAAAATTATCAATTGATAATCTTACTTTTTTCCTTTGTTTAATTAAAATATCAACTTCTCCATTTAAAACAATAAATGCCCTATTTCCTTTATCTCCAGCTCTACAAATTATTTTATTTTCTGGAAAATTTTGATATTCTAAATGTAAAGCAACTATTTCAATTAATTCTTTTGGATTTGTTTTAGATTGTTTTTTTAATAATTGAGTAAATTCTTTCATAAAAAAAAGATAATCATAAATTAAATCATAATCAATTTTAGTTTTCGATGGTTTAACTAAACACCATAAAACTAATTCTAATAATTTACTTCTATTCATATTTATTTCTTCTAAATTTGATAAAAGATAATAATCATTAATATCAGCATCTTGAATTAAATAACGACTTGAACTAATAACATATCTCAATTTTTTATTTAATATTTCAACTAATTCATCATTTGAAATTACTTGCTTGGAAAAATGTTTTAATTTCCCAATTTTTTTCATTTATTCCTTCTTTTTTCCTTAAATCAATTTTTAATAATTAATTACTATTTAAAAAAAAGAAAAAAAAATTAAAAAAATCAAAAGAAAAAAAAAAAAAAAATCATAAATAAAAAAAAAACTAAAGGAAATAATCAGGAGTTCTTTTCATTAATTGCATTTCTCCTCTTCTAGGAGCAGGATCAAATCTATAAAAAGAAGTATTCATATTTTCATCAACTTCCATAAATCCACCATCATTAGCACATCTATAACAATAATTAGGAGCAGAAAAAATAGTACAAACTTTTTGATTATGACACCAAGCATATCCTGTAGTAGTACATTGATGAGCTCTAGAAATCATAACTAAACCATTTTTTTGACAGAATTCTTCACTAGCATCAGGTCCAAATACATATCCAGCACCTCTAGGACTAAGACCAAATCCAGTTCTCTCTTCAGGATCACTCCATAATAAATCACACATAGTACCATCATGAGGTACTTCTTGAAAACGATCAATAAGTCTAACACCATCAAGTGAATCAATAGTAGGTGAAAGACCACCATGTAAACAAAATATTTTATCCTCAACTACTGCAGTTAATGGTAAAAAATCAAATAAATCTGTAAAATATTTCCATATTTCTGGATTATTATCATATTTTCTCATACATTCATCATAGAAACCATACATTTGTGTTACTTGTCTTGTTTCATGATTACCTCTTGTCATGTATATTCTATTTGGGTATCTTACTTTTAAACATAAAAGAAGGGAGACTGATTCAATTGAAAAATAACCACGATCTACATAGTCACCCATAAATAAGTAATTTGTTTCGGGACAACGACCTCCTATTTTGAAAAGTTCTAATAAGTCATAAAATTGACCATGGATATCACCACATACTGTTACTGGACATGGTACATATTGAACATTACTTTCTTTTACTAAGATTTCTTTTGCTTTTTCTATTAAGAATTTTACTTCTTTTTCATTTAAAGGTTTACATTCATATAATTGAGATATGAATTTATCTATGTCATATGAAGTTTCTTGGGTTGTTGATGTGTCTTCTTCTTTTTGAGGATTTTGAGACATTTATTTTTTTTTAGGATTTTATTAGTTTTTTTAAATGGTTTTTTATTAAAAATCATTTTTTTTTTTGAATATGTTTATAAAATTTTAATATTAAAAAAAAATATTAATTTATATCATTTAAAAAATCATTTAATATTTTCAAACAATTAATTTGATCAAAAGTAATATTTTCAAAACAATTATTAATCTCATCTTTAGTAAAAACATTAAGTAATTGATTTTTTCTATAATTAATAAGTGCAAGAGCAAATAATATAAAAATACCCATATTATCACTAATAATAATTAAATCAAAAAGCCAAAAAACACTTTGTGGACCCAAAACAGAAGCAAAAGAAGTCATAAACCAATATAAAACTTGTAAATTAATATCAAATCTATAATCAGTTAAATGTTTTTTTAATCTAGAAAAAATTTCAATTTTATTAAAAATTGAATTAAAACTAGAAAGAAGTGATAAAATACTTTTTTTATTAGTAGTAAAAGAAGTAATATAACTTAAATATTTAGCATAAAAAAATTTAGCAATAGGATAATAATCTTCCATAACATTTGACATATAAGTAAAAGCTGCTAATTGAAATGCTAATCCTTGAAAAGGAAACATTCCACTTGGAGGAAAAGGAATTAAAGTTGAATTTACTTCTTTTGGATCTTCTTTTAATTTCATTGTTAAAATTGGTCTTGATTCTTGTATTTGAACTAATAATTCTGTATCTCTTATTAATAAACAAAGTAATCTTATTAAATTTTCTTCAAATAAAAAATAATTTTCACTTGATGTTATTTTATGTACATCTCTTAAGAGATAATAATCAAATATTAAAATATTATCATTTTGATTTATTGATATTTTATTTTCATTTTCTATATTTAAAAGTATTGAATATATATTTTTACGTAAACTATTTGGAATTCCACCTTTACATATTTCAATTAATTGTATTCTTTTATTTTCTTGTATTAATTTTGTAATTTGATCTTTTCTTTTTTTTGAATTTATTTGTTCTTGTGATAATTCATTCCAAGAATGAATTAATGAACTATATGTTTCTCTTAAATTACTCATTGTATATGAATTTAATCGAAATCTAAATTGAGTTGGATTTAAATCTAATAATATATTATCATTTTTTGTTGCATATATTTTTTCTAAAATAAATTGATAATTTAAATGGGAAAAAGTAGTATTATTATAAAATTCACTTTTCATATTAAATAAATCTTCTGAAAAATTACCATTTATAATTGAAATCATTTTATAATTTGTTTTTTTTGATTTTATATCATCAATTATTGTATTATAAATTCTTTTATTTAAATCAATAATATATTCAGGTTCATTATAAAAAGTTGAAAAATTTGAACTTAAATTATTTAATAATATCCTTGCTTCTTTTCCTTTTTTTTTATTTAACATTTTTACTAATGAATAAATATTTTTATTTCTATCACTTTGATTATTTGTTTTCTCTTTAAGAGAAATAATTGCATTTTGAAATTTTGGATTAGAAATTAATAAAGATTTAATAAATGATATTGAAAATGATTCTTCTGTTATAGTAATTTCATTATTTGATATTAATTCTTTAAAAATTTCTAATATATCACAATATTCTTTTGTATTAATCATTTTCAAATATTAATTTAAATAAAAAAAATATTAATTTAAATAAATATTATAAAAAAAAAATTTTTAAAATAAATTATCAAAAAAATATTATTTTAAAACATATCATCAGTTTGAGTTTGACCAACAGGAAAGAATGCAATATCTAATTCATCTAATTTTTTAGCAATATAAGTTTGATCTGAATCTAAATCTTTTTCTTTAATACATTTTAAATTAACGAAAAACATAATATAATTCCATAAATTATGTTCATTAGAAATATGCTTATTAAAATCAATTTTATTTTTTTCAAAATCTTCTTTAGATTGACCACAAATAAAGCATTTTTGATTAATATCTTCTTCTTTAATTTGACTTAATTCTCTAATTTGTGAGAAAGTAGAAACAATAATACCATTAATCATATTTAATAAAAGTAAAATAACAATAATATAAAAAATAATATCAGTAATCCATCTAATAAAATAACTCTTCATATCAATAAAACTTTTTTCAGGTAAAATATCACCAATTCCTCCTCCTGCCCTTACACCATGATTAAAATATAATACAAAACATTCAATTAAACTTTGACAATAATTATCATTTAAATTATTAATAGTTGTATTAAATTCATCTATGTAAAAATAAAAACCTACATTTGAAAAAAAGAAAATTAAAATTGCAAGAAAACCAATCATACAAATTAATTGTGTAAAACGAATATAAAATGCTTGTACTATTTCATATATTGTATCTGTAAAATTTATTACTGTTACTAATTGAAGTACATAAAAAAATAAATAATATTTTGAAAATAAAACAAATATACCCATTAGTATTATAAATAGTAATAAATTGATTTCTTCATTTAGTAAAAATGAATCTAATATATAAATGTTGAAAACATTTTTTATTTTTTCATAATTTGATATTGTATTTGTTGTATCATATTTCTTTTTTAAAATTTTAACATAAAATAAATATTTTGTTTGAAAAAATTCATATAATAAAAATATATTTACAGTTAATTGCATTATTGATAAAGTACCAACAAATAAATTAATAAGTACATTTGATAACATATTATTAAATAAAAGAAATAGAATATTAATAAATAATGATGCCAAAAAATTATAATAAATAACTTTATTATAGTCTATTAATTCATGTGGATTTTTAATTAAATAAACTTCATTCATAAATGAATCTAAAGCTCTAATTAATTCTCCTAATTTTGTTGAACTATTTGTTCTATCAACATTTTTGGAAAATTTTTTTAAAGTAGAATTTGAAATTTTATAAAATTTAGGATTAATAATAAAATGAATTGTTTTTAATTTAATTGAATCAATAACTGGAACTCTAAATTCAACACTTTTAATAATTTCACTGAAAAATTGAACTGTAATAATACTATTATTTTCATATCTTGAATTAGATTCATTATATGTTAATTTTTTTTTCTTAATACATTCTCTTGCTTCTTTTATTTTATACATTTCTGCCATAATTGTAATAAATAAAAATATTTGACTTGCCAAATTAAAAAAAATATCATCTGATAAATTTCCATATTTAAAACATTCCATTAATTCTTTTTTTCTTAAAGGATTTAAATTAATTTCAGAAGAATTACATTTTAATTGATTAATATTTTTATTATAAATTCCAACTAATAAATCAGTAATAACAGTAGTTAAATTATTATAATCAAAAATTAAAGAAATTAATTTAACTTGATTATCATCTAAACCACTTTGAGAAATTATATTATTTAATAATTTAAATTCATTACATTTAATAGATAAACAAATATTACTAAATCTACTTTTTTCTTTTTCATTATCAAAAGTAATATCATATGGTACTTTATAATAAATTTTAGAAGGTTCTTTATAAACAAATTTTAATGAAGGAACATCTTTAAATAATAATTGACTAACTTCATATGCATTTATTATTGGTTGATATAATTGTTTTATTTTAATATTATTTGAAAATTCTTCTTCCATAATTTGAGTAAATACTTCACCTTGAGTAATTTCAAATAAATATTTATAATTTTCTTTTTCACATCCTTGTAACATTTCTATTATTAATTCTATTATTCCTGTATATAAATTTTCTAAATTATTTGTATTTATTTCTTCTTTAGTTCTTAATTCTTTTCTTGATTTTCCTGTTAAAGGATATACTGAATATAATATTATTCTTAACATATAAAATAAAAAATTAAAAAATGAACTTTCTAATCTTATATTTGAAATATTTAATGAGTCAATAGAATTTTTGTGTCTTTTCTTATTTTCAGTTTTATTTTCTGGATGATAATGTAATAAAAATTCATATCTTTTAAAAGAATGCAAATCATGAAGACTTTTTTTTTTTAAACTATTTCTTTTTTTTATTTTATTCTTAAAATAAGTATTATAAAAATAATTTTGTTCTTTTTTATTATGTCCTTCACATAAATTCTGAATAAATTGAATACTAAATATTCCAGTTAAATAAATTGGACTATCATGATGAACATAATTTAAAGAATTTTGATTAGTATAATATTTTTCAGATTCAGTTAAAATACAAATAAAAATTAATTTTTTAATAATATAACTTAAAAATTCACTTTTTTGTTCTAAACCATCTTCACCAGAAAATATTTTTTCAAAATTTCTTTGAAAATTAGAAGAATCACTTCCAATAATTTTATTTAACATTATAATAGAATAAGCATTTTCAAAATTAGGATTTTCTAATTTAATAGGTGGTTCAATATTTTCAGGTAAATAAACAGAATCTAAATAAATATTTTTTATTTTTTGTAATTTTTCTTCAGGAAGAGTAAAAATATCTTTATTAATTGTTTGAATAAAAGTTGGTAAAATATAATTTTCATTTAAACCATCAAAATTTTTTCTAATTAAATATTTTAATAAATATTGTCTATAATCAATTCCAGTTTCTCTTTGTAGAATTTTAAATCCTTCAATTAATGCTAAATCTTCACTTTTTATATTTTCTTTTTCTGATAAATAATAATTTAAATAATCTGAATCTTCATATGATTGAAAATTATCATATGATAATGTAAATGTCTTATTAACTAAATTTGTTAGGAAATTTTCTTTAAATTTCTTAAATAAATTTGGTAATTGAAGTTTATCAGATGATATATTTGTATTATCACTTATTTCTGAAACATCATTTGCAGTTAATTCGAATTTTTCAATTTCGTCTTTTTTAATTAACATTAATTCTATACAATCATTTAATAATTGTAAATTTAAATCTATTTCAATTTTATCATAAAGTAATAGATAATTTATAATTATATAAATTGGTTTAACAAAAATATTATCAAAGAAAAATGTTTTATGTTCATCTTCTTCTATTTCATTTGGATTATAATAATTTATTAAAATTGATTTAATTATTGTTAAAATATTACCTAATTCATTATATTTATTTTCTAAAATTTTAGATTCATTTTTTGAATATTGAGAAGTTAATTTTAATAATGTTATATCAGAAAAAGGATTATCATCAATATTAAAAAGATTTGCCATAATATCATCAATTAAATTTTGTGAAATATTCAATGATAATTTTTTTAATAAATAATATTGCATAATTGAATAATTTAATTGTTTATTATTGTGATTATCTTCTTTATTTATAACTTTAAAAATAAATTCTTCAACAATATCTATTGATATTAATTCATTTGTTATAACATCAAAAACTGTAATATCATTATTAATTAATTCACTCATAAAATAAAAATATTTTTGAAAAAAATTTACTAAATTTATATCATCATCATTTTGAATGAAAAAATTAATAAGTTTATTATAATTTTCATGATCTTCTTTTATTTTTTTAAATATATCATTAATTAAAGAAATAACAGAAATAATATTAGCATTAGCATGAAATGCTTTTTTCATAACTTTAGCAAGTAAATTTAAAATATGAGTTAAATAGAAAAAAGATTTATCTAAGCCTTTAAGAAAAATTAATTGTCTAATACAACCTAAATAAAAAGGGAAAATATTAATATGAATATTTGAATTTTCAACTGAAGAAAGAAGTTTTTCTAAAAATTTAATTAATTTATCTCTTTTTAATTCATTAGGTTCTTTAATTTCATTTAATTCATGTTCTTTTCTAATTAAAGCAGGAACAAAAATTTCTGGTTTAATATTTGTAATAAGTAAAATTAAAATAGGATCTTTATCATCAATAATTTCAGTATATAATGTCAATAAAGCATTTGGAACTCTATCTATATCAATTATATCTGATTCTAAATCAAAATCTGTTTCTCTATATTCAATTCCTTTTGAATATATATAAATAAATTCTTCTAAATTTTCCATTAAATCAGTTAATAAAATTATTTTCTTATATATTTCTAAACTCATTTCTTTTACTTTTCTTTCAATTTTACATCTAAATTCATAATTCATATAATCTTCTAAATTATTATCCATTATTTTATTGTATTCATCTTCTAAATCAATCTTTATCTTTTTTTTTAATTCTTCATATGAATTTTTAAAATTTTGAAAGTATACATTTATTCTTTTATTATATAATCTAAATGGTATTTCAAAATTAAAATATAATCTATTTTCATTTCCTAATTGTTTTGTAAAAGTTGATACTTCATTATATAAAAAAAGAAAATATTTATTTTTTTTTTCTTCATCAAGAATAAATAATTCTGGATTAATTTTATAACTAAAATATTTTATTATATTATTTGTTCCTACATATTCAGTTAATTTTAATGATGAAATATAAGTATCTGATTCATATAAACTAAATTCAATTAATAATTTTACACAAAAATCAAAGATTAAACAATTTTTATAATTATTTCTCTTATTATAATATGGAAGTATAATTAAAAATATTTTAATTAATCTTAAATTAACATCATTCCTTTTAAAGAACAATTCATCATTATTTTTTTTTTTTAAGATAAATTTATCAATAATTATTTCATCATTTCTATATATTGCAGAATAAACAATAGATTTAATTAAATATAAAGCAGCTGTATCAAATCCTTCTGTAATATTATTATCTTTTTCACTTTTTATTAAAGAATATAAACAATCTAATATTACATCAAAATAGTCATCAATTGTTCTTAAATCAAGTAAATTATATTTAATTAAATATTTAAAAATATAAGTTATACTTTTTAAAGGGGCTTTAAAATATATAGGTTCAAAATTATTTGAATTTTGAGTAAAATGTTTTACAATTTTAATAATTTCTTTTGCTAATTTATCTATATAATCAATTGCTGGAAAATCAATTTTTTCATTTTTATTATAATGTTGATCATAATCTAAATTATATTTAAAAAAAGTTTTTGCATTTCTAATTAATTGCAATCTTGTTCCAATATCTAAATTTAAAATTGTTTTCATATTTAATAAATGATTATGTTTAACAATATGACTTTTAATAAAATAACTAAACATTATTTCAGCAAAATAAAATTTTCCACTATAAAATAAATTAGTTGAAATAGAATTAGTTAATTCAGTATCTTTATGAATAGACATAAAATTAATTAATTGATCAAAAGTAAAATGATCTAAAAAAGGATTCATATAAACATATTTATTTTTCCAAAATTTATTAAAAAGAGAAAGAGTTTTGAAAATAGAATTATTATTATATTCAACAAAAATTTCATAATTTTTTAAAGCTGTAGGATTATTATTAAAACTTTCAATTAATTTAACAATACTTTCTAAATAAATTTGTTTAGAACTTTGAATTTTAAATAAAATATTAGCATTAAAACTTCTCATATAAATAGGTAAATTTTTATGACTAGTTAAATCAGAATATAAAGATATAGCATTAATATTATGTTTATTAGTTGTACACATACAATTCATTGAATTAGAATCTAATACATAAACTAATCTTTTTCTAATTTGTTCTATTTTTGTTTTTAAATCAGAATCATTTTCAGTAAAAATTCCTTCTTCTTCATTTGGATTTTCATTTTCAATATTTTCATTAATTTCATTTTCATTTATTAAATTATTATCTTTTGCACTATTTTCTTTATTTTGATTTTCATTTTTTTTTTTTCTTTTAATATCTTTATTATAAATAGAAAATAAACAAGAATCAGTATCATGACAAACAGCACAATATTGAGAACCATCTTTTGGATCTTTATAAAAACCAGAATTAGGAGTAATTTCAAATAATTTTGAAAAAAAACAATTACAATCTTTTTTAGTAGTTGATATTTTATTTACTAAATGATTTTGTTTACCACATATACAAGTGTAATTACCAACTATTCTTACTTTACCTAAATGACTTCTATGACATACTTCTGTACATGCTTTACATATTGGAGCAAATTCTGTGTTACATGGACATAAATAAAATATTACACTTTTTAAATTGTCATTTATATATGAACATTTATTTACTTTGTTTACTGTTTTATATTGTTCATATGTAAAATAGTCTTCGTTTTCTTTTTTTGGGTTTGACATTTTTTATATTTTTTTTATCATTTTTTAATTTTTTTTTTTTTGGTATTTTTCTTTTTTTTATATAATTAAAATATATATTATTTAATGGATTTTTTTATTAGTTTATAGTTTTTTAATATAATTATTATCTTAATTTTATTTTATTTTTATGGTTTTTTTTAAATTTTAAAATTTTTATGTCAGATATAGAATTAAATACTACTAAATCAAATGATTGTGATAATGAATTTAATATGGGAATTAAAACTATTGTTAAAGCTTATGAAAAACATAATGAAATTTTATATTCTGAAATTAACAAATTAAATGAAGAATTAAAAGAAAAAAATAAAAAAATATCTGAAATTGAAGAATTCTGTTCTAAATTATTAAATGAAAAAAAATCATGTGAAAATAAAATTAATGATTTGACATTAAAACTTGAAAAATTAAAAAATCAATTTGATCATATAATACAAGAGAATAATGACTTAATAAAAATGAAACAAGTTATTATTGAAACTATTGATAATAAAAAATCTCCAAAAACACAAAATTATAAATTTAATCCAATTTTAAATGGAGGAAATTATATAAATACTATTAAATTTGATAATATTATAAATAATACAAACAAAGGTAATAATAAATTTATAAATCAACAATCATTTAAATCTTTATTAAATAAAAAAAAAAAATTTGAAAATTTGAATATTTTAAGTGAAAAAAATAAAAGTCATTCAATGGAAAAAATTCAAAGCAAAATAAAAACAAATTCAATATATGAAAATATAAATCCTTCAAGAAAAAATAATCATATTTGTTTAGAATTAGATAATATTAATATTAGTACAAATAATATTAATAATAATAATTATAATAATAAAGATAAAAATGATTTTTTTAAAAATTGTAGATCTAATATGAATCCATCTCAGTATAAAGAGTTAATTAATATTGTTCATAACTTTAATTCTAAACAAATTTCAAAAAAAGATATGTATAATTTAATAATAGAAAAATTACAAAATGATAATTATGATAATCTCATTGAAGAATTCAATAAATTATTTTCTTAATTATTAATTATTATTAAATATAATTTTTTATTATTTTTTTTAAAAAAAAATATTCTTTTTAAATTGAATTTTAAATATTTTCATTTAAATGTATAAAAGTGATTCAGAAAAAATAATTCAAAAATATTCAAAAAGGCCAATAGATTTAAAGACAGCCAAAAGAATAATATATCAATATAATAGAAATCAATTACATTTAGCAAAAGTTGAATTTGAAGATAGTAATACTAATAAAAAAATGAATAAAACTGAAATTAATAATATTCATAAAGTTGATAAAAATTGTTCCTCTGATAAATTAGATATTTATAATAATCCTTATTATTATGAAGAAGTAATTATTCAAACATCTCCTGATGATTGGAATAAAGTTTCTAAAATTGTACATAATATTTCTTTATATTATAATAAATTGTATTCTGATAATCAAATAAAAAATAAAGTAAATAAAAAGGAAAATAAAAATGAAAAAATAAATGAAAATGTAAATAATAATAATATCATTAATATTGAAAATAAAAAAGAAAATATAAATAATGGAAAAATCGAAAGATATAAATTTGATGAAAGTAAAAATAAAATAAAATTTGAGGAAATTAAAATAAATATTCCAGGAAAATCGAATATTAAATATAATAATAATTATGAAAATTCTAAATTAAAATATGATAAATTAAAAGAAGATTTTCAAATAAATAAATTAGAAATTTTATCTGAGAATAAAATTAAAAATAGAAATAAAAGCTTAAAAAATAAAAAAGAAAATTTAAATGAGGAGAATAATCAAATTAATAATTTAAATGATAAAGATGATAATATACCAACATCAATTGACAGTCAAAATCAGGATAGTAAAAGTCAAATTATAAAAGAAAAATTAGATGAAAAAAATATTTTAAATGAAATTAAAAATATATCTGAAATTATTGGAAAAGTCAATATTCAAATTTCAAATTGTGAAAAAATGGGAAATAAAAAAGAAACAATTAATTTAAATAATAATAAATTTAGTTCAAATAATAAAGAAAAAAATTTGATGAATGATGATAAAAATAGTCCAATTCAAAATATTATTAAAAGAAATTCTTTTGAAGTTAATAAAGAAGAATATAAACAATATAAAAATAATAATTGCATATATAAAAATAATGAAATAATTAATATTAATAATAAAAAAGAAAATAATGATAATAATAAAACAAATGTAATTAATGAAAATCTTATAAAAAATGTTTTTAATAAAGAATCAAATTTAAATAATTTTAAAGAATCTGAAAATAAAATTATTGAAGATAAAAATAAAATACTATTTGAAAAATATAATAAAGATAATTTTAGTGAAAATGACAATAATGTAAAATTAATATATAATCAAGAAAAGTCAAATCCAAATAATAAATTAATTTCAGATAATTTTCTTGACAAAAAAGAACAAAATAATTTTTTAAATTTTGATAATATAAAAGATGGAAAAACCATTACTTTTAGAAAAGAAGATATTAAAAATCAATTTGATAATGAAAAAAAAGAAAATAAAATATTAACATATGAAGATATAAAAAAATTATATGGAATTGATGATATAAAAAGGGAAAATAATCATTTAAATATAAAACAAAAAAATATAGATGATTATAATAATTTAAAAATAAAATATAAAGAAGAAATAGAAAAAAATTATAATAACAATAATAATGATAATATAAATAAAGAAGAAATAAAAGTAAATATGAAAGATTTAAATAATTATCTTCTAAATCATATGAAAATAGAAGAATCAATCAATTTTAAAAAGAAAAAAGAAGAATATGATTTTTTTAATGAATCAAATAAAATTTCAATAATTAAAAACCCAAACAATATTGGTATAGAAATAATTAAAATTAATCATAAGATACCAATAAATAATATAAAAAAAAATATTGAAAAAAAAAATTCAAATAAAATTAATAAAAAAATTATAAATAATGAAGAAAAAAAAAAAATTGAAAATAAATCAAAAGAAAATATTCATAATATTAATTTATTTGAATTATCAGATATCGAAAAACATAAACAAAATCAAACTACTTTAGATGAAATAAGAAATTTATTAATAAATAATAATAAATCTTTTCAAAATATTTTT
>JAJMZS010003441.1:0-17618 GCA_023807205.1 Isotricha prostoma | reverse complement strand
ATTATAGGATTAATATTATTAATATTATTTTTTATTAATTTTATTATCACTTTTATATTAAATATAAATAATATTAATTTTATTATTAATATAAAATTTTTATTTATTTAATTCATGTGGATTGGCCCAATCCCAATTAAATATAAATATAAATTAATTTCATATTAATTTGGTTTTTTTAAATTTAATTGAATAAATTATAATATTTATTAAAACATTAATATATTTGTATTTTTAATTTAATTTATTTTATTAATGTTAATATTAATTAAACATTAATTTTATTTTTTATAAATATCTAATCATATTTTATATAATAAATATAATAAAAGGGACATTAATTTTTTGAAAAATATTATTTATACTCCAATTTAAATAAAAAAACAAAAATAAAAATTATTTTAATAATTTAAATTCATCTAATAATATTATTGGTGATTTTAATAAATTCACTAATATTATAAAAAAGCTCATAAAAATTTATTAATAAAAGTTAAAGTGACATTTTTTTTATAAAAAAAATAAATAACAATAAAAATAATAAAATTTTTTAAATTTATCAAATCTTTCAACAATATTTAATCATTTTGTAAATAATAATAGTTTTTCCATAATAAAACGACCAGAAAAAAAATTATAATATTGAAAAATATTTTTCAAAAGAAATTCTTTTGTTCATTATAATAATGTTGTTTCTTCTAAATACAAAAAATATTAATTTTTGATAACAAAAAAATAAATTATCGAATATAATTGAAAAATCTGAAGTTTTAGATATAATTGAATTAACTCAAGGGAAATTATTAAATTCATATAATTAAATTAATTTTTTGTGAATTATGTATTGTAAAAACAAATACTTGTTGTAGGTAATCCACAAAAACTTATTGAAAATCATTAAAAACAAAATTTAATTTTCAAGATAAATTATTTCTGATTTTTTTATATCATTTCTTTTAATTTTACTAATGGAATTAAAATGAACGAATAATTCTTTTAATAAATAATGATTATATTAAAATTTGAAAATAAAGAAGAAAATAAAGATTTTAAAATAAATATTTTTAATAAAAATATTGATAATCTAAAAGATAATCTAGGTAATTTGATATAATAAAATTATCTCATAATTTTAATATGAATAATTTTTCTCCTTTAATGAAAAATATTTTATCTCCTAATGATTTGTTTAATAAATATGTGAAAAAAGCATCTGCAAATATAAATTATAGAGAATTATTTATTTATTTAAAAAAAATAATTATATAAAAAAATAGATAAATATCATTGATTGTAATAAATATTTCTTAATATTTTATATAAAGATAATTTATTATTTATTTATATCTTTTTTAATTTTATTAATCTGTTTCATAACCTTCATCTTCATCAATATTATTATTATATTTTTCTTTTTTTGAAGTTTTAATTATTAAATCTTCATCATCATTTTCAAAACATTTATTCATTTTTTTATATTTTAAATTATTTTTCATTATTGGTCTTACAAAATAATTTTCAATATTATTTTCAATACATTTAATTTCAAATTTTAATTGTTGGAAATCTATAAGAGGAATTTTTTTATTATTTAAATTTAATTCTAAATAATTTTTTTCCTTATTAACATATTCTGTTAATTTTTGTTTATCAAATTCATTCATTTCAACTTTTTTTTCATTTTGTTCATAAAATGAAAAATCATTTGTATTCATTGAAGCATTTGTTAAATTTTCTTCATTAAATACAATAGGATTATTAGACAAGTCAAGAGTTTTTTCATTGCTAATATTATTTTTTATATTTTCTTCATCATTTGCTAAAATAAAATTAATAAATTTTTTACATTCTTGAAGTCCATCAAAAGCAATATCTAAAATATTTTCATCTTTGTATTCCTAAATAAATTATTATATTTTTATAAATATTTGTTTACATTATTATCATAAAATTCATTTCCGAAACTTATATTTTGTCCATTAAATTGTTCATTAATTTTATCCATTTATTCCTTTTATTATTTGTATATTTTTTATAGATGAATAAAAAAATTAATATATATGAAATTTTATTTTATAAATTTTAAAAAAAATTAAAAAAAAAAAATTGATAAAATCATATAAATTTAAAAATATTTTTTTAGTTCTGAAATAAACTAAAAAATAATAAAAAGACCAAATAATTACCAAAAAAATAAAAAACATAATTTAATAAAAATTAAAAAAAAATTACTGATTTAGCTTTTTATAATTTATAAGTTCCTTCATAACATAAGCTAAAACAGCTTTAGGATCATCATTATTATCAATTTTTCCACTAATACCCAAAATATCAGAGCATTCCTTAATATAATATTCCAAATCTTCATCATTACATTTATTAGTAACTTGTGCCAATTTAATTTTTTCACTAGCAAACTGTTCATCTAAATCAAACAATTCTAAATTAGGAACTTGAAAATCTTTAATAATAGGATCAAAGACTGCTAATTGTAAAGGAGGTAATGGAGTTTCAAATTGAGGTGGAATTATACTTAAAATTTCATGTTTAACATTTAATTTATCATATAATTCAATTGATTCTGGAACTAAATTATTATCAATTTTAAATAAACTCATATCATATAAATCATTAAAATTTCTTGGTGGCTCTTTCGCTTCTTCTAAACAGGATTTTATTTTATCACTTAATGATATTATATTTGGAATATATGTATAATTATTTATTATAACTTCCTTTGATTGAATTGTCAATCCTGGATTTGTTAATCCTAATAACCATTTTAATAAACCTTCAATTACTTTTCTATTTTCTTCTTTATCAATGTAATCATTATTTAAAAATTTAATTGAACCTAATAAACAAATTTTACCTTTTCCACTTTTAGAATTTGCACATATACATAAAGGACGATTTAATGGATATGATATTATACCACTATTAAATACTACTCCTACATTTTTTGCATTTGGATTTATATCAATACTTTGACCAAATGGATAAACTATTTTTAATAAGGAATCATCATCATCATCATTATCATCATTATCTAATAAATCAATTTTTTTCTTTTTATTTACATTTTTTATAGTTTTTAAAAAATCAGGATGAACTTTTAAAGTATCAATAAAACATTCTTTAGGATGAAGATATTTATAATATGAAGTTCTTACAACTGAATCAGAATGAAATTGAATTCCATAATCTTTTAATAAAGCATTTAAATTTGTATTATTTTTTGAATCTCCACCTTCTCCTTGTAATATTAATATATTTCCTCCTTCTTCTATGTATTTTTTTAATATTTCTATTTCTTCCGGTGTAAATAATTGTTTTGGTTCTCCTATTATGAAAATATTTGCTGTTTTTATTTTTTCTAATTTAAATTCTTTTTTCATTAATGCTGTCTATAATAAGAAAATTGTTATATATTATAATATTTTTTTACATTAGCGTATTGATGAATTATATTGTTTATAAATTTGGAATATTTTCCTGCTGATGTTGAAATTATTTCTTTTTTTGTCCCATTAAATACAACTTTATATTGTTTTTTTTCTTTTTTATCTGACATTTCTGTTTTTTAATATTCAATTAAATAATAATTTTAATTAAATAATTTTTCTATTAAATAAATTAATTAATTTTTATTTTTATTTTAATAATCAGTCATAAATTAATTATTTAAAAGAAAAAAAAAATTAAAATTAAAAAAAATATATAACAACATTTAAAAAACATAAAAAAAAAATACTCAAAAAATAACTTACTTAATTTTTGAATTAAAATAATATTAAAAAAAAACCAAAATAAATAAATAAACTTTACTTCTCATCTTTTATTTCTTCCTTAGTAACTTTCCCAGCAAATTTATTAATCAAAGTATTATTAATAGTTTTTTCCTCTAATTCATTATGTGCTTTTTCATCATCATCAATATGTTCATTTCTAAATTTCTGTGCTTCAGTAAATTCATTTGCATAAGCTTTATGTCTTTTTTTTAAAAATTCTTCTTCTTTTTGAGTTTCATTTTTAACATTTTGTAATTGATTCATAACATTATTTAAAACATCTTCAGTTCCTTTTATTTTATTTACTTCTGTTATTTTTTTTAAATATTCATCATCACCTTCTTCATATGGAATATAAGGAGTTTTTGGTTCATCTATTTTTTGCCTTGGATGAAGTTTTCTATCTTCAAATTGTTCTTCTATTGTTTTATTATCCCATACTATTCCTTTTTTTTCTCTTTTTTCAACTTTTGTTTCATCTTTGTGAAGATGATGATGTTTTAATAATGGTTTTATTGGTTTTTCTTCTTGATTAGGCTCCATATTTTTTTTTTAATTTTTTTTTTATTATTTTGACGTTTTTTTTATTTCAAATGAAGTTTTTTATATAATTAAATTTTATAAGTAAATTTATTTTAATTAAATAATATTAAATTTCAAAATTAGAGAAATAGGTGTTTTTTTTTATTTTTGTTATTTGAATATTGTTTTTTTTTCTTATTCATAAATGGAATATAATATTAATTTAAAAAATAAAATTAAATTAAATAATATAAATAAAATATGTCAATTAACAAAAAGAAAAGGTATCATTAAAAAAAATAATTTTTATAGAAATGAACAAACAAAAGAATTAGAAAAAAATATAAAAGATGATGAAAGAGAATTACAAGCAATAAAAGATGCTTTTGAAAAAGGTAATTATGAAGGATTAGGGAAACTTCCTTTAAAAGTTGATAAATTTAAAAGAATATCTCAAGGAAAAGTACCAAAAGAATTATCAGAAAAACAAAAGAAAAAAAGAGAAGAAATGAATTTAAAATATGTTGAAAATTTAGAAAAAGAACAAAAAAGATTATTTAAAGATAGAGCAGGAAGAAAAAATAAAATAGATCCAATTAAAAAAATAGAAATTACAAATTATGAAAATGCATTTTTAAAAGAATGTAGAGAAGTATTTTCAAAAGATAATAAATCAAATACAAATAATAAAAAAAATCAAAATACAGAAAAAAATAATAATGAAAATATAAATAATAATAATAATAAAACACAAAAACAAAAATCAAATAATCCTTCAAGTTCAAGATTATCTTCAAAAAAAGAAAATAGAGTTAAAAATAATAATGAAGATAGTATGAGAGTTACACATGAAAAAATTGAAATTGAATGTGACACAGATGCACAATTAGATGAACAATTTTTAAAAAAATTAAATGATGAAGATAGAGATTTATATGAAAATCAAACTGGGAAAATTTTTGAATTATTAAAATCAATTCATTTAGGAAGATTTATTGAAAATTTTATTCTTGAAACTTATGATAATTATGATGACTTTATTAATTTACCTAAAAATTTTTTTAAATTATTAGATGAACCTTTTTTAAATCCAGCACAACAAAAAAAATTATATAATAAAATACATGAAGTAAAAAAACAATCTAAAGAGAAAAAAAAAGAAGAACAATCTGGAATAATTCCAGCAACTGAAATAATAAATAATATAAAAAAAAATCAAATTCAACAAAAAAAACAAAATGATAATATTCAAAAACAAAAAAAAGAAAATAAAATTTTTGAAAATACAATAATAGATACAAAAAATAATAATAATAATAATAAAACAAATAATAAAATAGAAGAAAATAATAATGAAGAAAATGAAATAAAAAATCATATTAATGAATTAAAAAAAGAAGAAATTGATCCTGATTTATTAGAAATTGAAGAATTAGAAAGAAAACAAGCAGAAGAATTTAAAAAAGCAGTTGAAGATTTTAGAAATGGAAATATTAATAATAAAATTATTATGAAAAGTGAAAATGGAATGACTGCAAAAGAAAATGATATGATTAAAACTGATGTTAATCAATCTGAAATTTTATGTTGTTGGAATTGTTTTAAACCAATTAAAAAAGAAGAAACAATTTTTAAGAATTTTAATGCCAAAGATGATCAAAATATTTTATTTAAAAAAAAAAGTTTTTGTTCTATGAAATGTTTTAAAGAGTTTGAAGTTAAGAAAAAAAGTACTATTATTTGTTTTCAATGTGAAAAACAATTTGATATTAAAAATGGTTTTATATTATATGATAGACAAAAGTTTTGTTCTACAAAATGTAAGGAAGAATATATTAATGATAATAATTTAAATGAAAAAAATTCAAAAAATGAAACTATTAAATCAAAAGATATTGAAAATGAAAATGATGATATTTCTGAAAATGATGATTATGATCCTATGAATGATTTCTAAATAAGGATACTTATGAATACAATAATTTATAAAGTACTTATTATTATTAATTTCATTTTAATAAAATATAAATTTAGTTAATTTTATTTTTATTTAAAATTAATAATATTATAGATAAAATTTATATAGATTTATTAATTAAATATGGTAAAAAAGGGAAAAAAATTAAATTAAAATAATTAAAATAATATAGAATAAAACAAAATTTGAAAAAAAGTTAACGTTTTACATAAAATGCTTAAATAAAAGTTAAAACCAAAACAAAAGCTAAAAATATTAAAAAAAATGAAAACAAATTATTTTCAAAAAATATTTTCAAAATATTTTTTAAATATAATTACTATTTCAAAATATTAATACTTTCTAATTATTTTATATTATTTTTAATTTTAATTAATTTTTAATAAAATATTCATATTTTTTTCCAAGTAAAAAATGTTATTATTTATATTTAAAATTTTTTTTTTTAAGTAAAATATATTAATATGAGAAAAAACCAAATTAATCCCCATTCACTTCGAAATAATCCATCTTCAAATGAACTTAATTTTTCACCTGAAAATAATAAAATATCAATTAATTTAGATGAATCATTATCAGTTCCTCAATCATTTTCATCAAATGAAAAAAGTGAAAAAAATGAAAATGTCAATTCAAAAAAAAAAAGCCAAAAAAATAAAAATTTCATTCCTTTAACTTCAAATCACAAAGAAAAAAAAGGAAAAGATTTACAATATTTAAGTCCTCAAACAAATTTTTTAACAATGAAAATAAGAAGAAACAAAATAAATGATTTTAATGAAAAAATGGAAATAGAAAGAGAAAAAAATGATTTATTTGATATAATAGATTATTCATTAAACTTTAAAAAAAATATAACATTTGAAAAAATAATAAAAGAAAACGAATTATATAAACAAAATAACAACTTAAAATACTTAAATAAAAATTCTCCATATATAACACTTAAATTAATAGATTCATGTGTAGATTTAAGAACATGTACAAATAAATATTTTATAGGAGAAAATGGAATAGATTGTTCAATGAAAAATCATAATAATGAATATATTAGTATAGGAAGACAACAAATAAATGAAAATGCAATAAGACCAAATGATATTATGTTATTTCCTACTGATCCTTCTATTTCTAGAAGTCATTTTAAAATCTTTCATCAAGATCTTTTTAATGAGTTTAAAAGATATAAAGTTAATATTGATTTAATTAATCGAATTTTTATGAAAAATAAATTGTATTCTTTACCTTATCATGTTTGGATTCAAATAATGATTTATTTAAAACCAAGAAAAAGTATTAAAATTATTGATAATGGAACTATTTATGGGACTTATGTTCAAATTAAAAATATTACTTCAATTCAAATTTTAATTAATTTTTATTTAATTGTTTATAGATATTCAATTTCAAATATTCAAAATTCAATTAATTATTTTTATTTAAATGATTATATGACATTTTATTCAGATAAAAATCAAATAAATCAATCTTTAAATGAGTCAATATTAAATCCAATATGTTTATTATCATATTTAAATAATTTAATAAACAATATTTCATTAACAGAAATAAAAAATAAAATAGAAAATTTCCTTAATTCAACATATAACAATATTTTAATCCATCCTTTTTCAGGAGAATATCCTTTAAATTACTTATATGATAAATATAATTTTATATTAAAAGAAAATCAAGTTTTTTTAACATCATCAAATAATGGATTCATAATAGAACAAATACAACCATTAAGAATAATATTAAGTAATTTATTTAATAGATTTTGTAATATTGAATTTTTAATGACATTCATATCAAAAGATTATTTAATGAAAGGACAAAAATTAGATCCTCAAAGTCATATGTTTTCAGTAACAATTGATGAAATTAGAAAATTAAATTTAAATGATTTTTTACTTGAAAATATTGAAAGTCCTTCTATTCAATTAATTATTACTGAAGGTGATCCTTGTGGAATTATGAATAGAGTTCATATTGTAGTTCTTATTAATAATATTATTAATAATAATTATTCATCTTTTTCTATTGGGTTACAAAATGGATTTTTATTTGGAAAAAATAAAAGAACTTGTTTTAATTTTTGTGAAATGGATTGTCATTGTTTCTTTTATTATAGTGATATTAGTTTTAAATGGTATATTTCAAATGTTTCTAATTTATTTGGGAATAATGAAAATAATGAAGGAAAAGATAATTTTTCTTTATATATTTGTACTTCAAATGATAAAAAAGGTAATAATAGATTTCAAGAATCTGGAAATGAATATATAGTTAATGATGGAGATAAGATAAAAATTAGTGAATCAGTTTTTGAAATTGAATATCATAATTTTTATTAATTTTATTTTATATTAGAGTTATTTTTTTGTAAAAAATAAGTTTATTATTTTATAATTAGAATTAATAAATATAAAAAAATCAATTCAATAATTAATAATTTTTTTAAAAAAATAATTATATTTTTTATAAAAAAAATTATTTATTTTTATTTAGTTCTCTTAATTTTGTTTTTTGGTCATTAATATTTTTTTCATATTGTTCTAGTTTTAATTCTAATTCTCTTCTTTGATTAATTTCAATTTTTTTCTTAGGGAATTCAGGTAATTTATTTAAATCATCATTTAATTTATTTTTCTCTCTTTGTAATTTTAATAATTCATTTTCAATTTCAAGTATTAAACTTTCTTTTTTAATATGATCTTTTTCACAAGGAAACATATTCATTGTTTTATCTTTGTCAATTTCATCATCTTTATTTATTTTATCTAAATTATAAATATTATTTGATTCTTTTACAGTTAAATGTTTTTTATTACTAGAAAAATACCTTTTTAAAGGTTTAGTTTTTCTTTCATTAATATTATCATAATCATCATTATTATAATAACTATTATAATTATTATTATTATTATAATTATTATTATTATTATTATTATTATTATAATTATTATTATTATTATTATAATTATTATTATTATTAAGATTGTTATTATTATTATTATTATAATTATTATTATTAAAATTATTATTATCATTATTAAAATTATTATAATAATTATTATTATTATGTGAAAAACTTGATTTTGAAGTTTTTTTAGAATAATAATTTATTGGTGTAGATTGTCCCATAACTAAAGTATTTTTTAATGAATTATTTTCTTCAGTTAATTGTTGTAATTTCTTTATAGCTTGATCATATTTATTTTTCATATCATTTAATTCTTCATTATTTTTTTCGTTATTTTTACCATTCAATTTTTGTAATTCAATATTTTTTTTTTTTAAATCATTATTTAAAGATGATACCTTTTTTTGTAAATCTGTAATTGTTTCATTTTTAAATGTTATATCATTTCTTATTTGTTGAAATTCATTTTTAAAATTATTTATTTGCATTTGTAAACTATCATTATTATTTTGTGTTATATCTAATTGCCCTTTTATTCTTTCTAAATCATGATTTAATTTTTTTATTTGTTCTTTATCTTCTTTTGATTCATTTTTCATTTTTTCAATTTCATTTTTTTTTTCTTCTAATTCATTTTTTGTATTTTCTAATTCTTTTTTTTCTTCATCTTTCTTTTCTTCTTCTTTTTTTTCTTTTTCTTTTTCTTCTTCTTTTTTTTTATCTTCATCTAATTGTTTTTCTTCTTTCTCCTTTTTTAATTCTTCAATTTCTTTTTTTAATTTATCAATATGTTCTAAATATTTGTTTTCTAATCTATCAAACTCTTCTTGTTTTTTATAAAAAATAAATTCACTAATTCCTTTTAATTCTTCAGAAGAATTATCATCATCATTATTTATTAATTCTTTTTTATTATTTTTTATTTTATTATTATTAGTATTTATATTACTATTATTATTTTTATTTGTATTAATATTATTATTAATAGTATTATTATTTTTATTTGTATTAATATTATTATTAATAGTATTATTATTTTTATTTGTATTAATATTATTATTAATTGTATTTTTATTATTATTTGAATTTTTATTATCATTTTTTTTTTCTTTTGATGGATTTTTTTTATTGTCTTTTATTTTTGATTCTTCCTTTATATCTGGTTTTTCATTATTATTTACCTTTGGATATTCAAGTTTGGGTTTATCTTCTTTTGTAAATATTTGAATATCAAAACTATCTTTTTTTTTTTTTTTATTTTGGTTTTTATTTGGAATTTTTTTAGAAGTATTATTCTTTTTTTTATCATTAGTATTTTCTTTAATATTATTAATTTCTGGCACATTTAATGGTATATCGTTCCTTATTGGAACTTTTACTTTATCTTCATCATTATTTTTTTCTTTTTCTTTTTCTTCTTTATCTTTTTTAATTTCTTTTATTTCTTCTTTAATTTTTTTATTGTTATTTATTGAATTTTCTTTTTTAATTTCTATTTCTTTTGATTTATGCTCAGAATCTTTTATATCCTTTACTTTAGTATTATCACCTTGATTAGGTTGTATATGAGTTGAAATTCTATTTTTATTTTCAATTATATTTGAAGGAATTACTTCCGTATCTTCATTTGAATATTCATCATTTATAATTAAACTACTTTCATCTTCTGATTCACTCATTTATTTTTTTTAATTCTTATATTTATTTTATTATTTTAAATATAAAGAAATTTAAAATTTTTTTTATTTTATAACACATAATTTCTTATTATACAATACTTAATTATATACATATATCAATAAATATTAAAAAATTTTTATGATATAAATATACTGAATTATTTTATTACTATGTTATAAATATTCTCAATTTATTTTCTTATTGATAATAATTTTTCATAATTATTCTTATTTATAATAATTGGGTTTTATATTCACAAAATTTAAAATTACTGGAAAATTTGTCACTAATTTCTGAAATATAATAGGGCCATAAGGGAAATTTTTTAATCCATCAATTAATGATACAATAAATTTAAGATAATAAGTTTTATAAGGTTCAGAAGATTCTTTTATTATTTGTTGTAAAACATAATTTCCATATATATCAAATAATAATGTTCGAACATTCGAATAAGTACAAACATTTACAATTATCATTTGTTTTATTTCATAATTTGAATATTCGAAACATTTTTCAAATACATTTGATGAATATTTTCTACAAGAATTATTTTTAAAATCTTTTAAATAATTATTTATAATAATAGTATTCACTTCTCCATCATTCATTGATAAAGCAAATTGAACAACATAATTTCCAAATTGATCATTAAATAATTTATGAGATATTTGTGCAATATTCATTAATAACATTTTTCTTTGTGGATTATCCAATGATTGAATTGATTTTTGTAAAGTACAAACTGAATGTTTATGTGTAGATAAATTTAAAATATTTTTTTGAATAAAATAAATGATACTTTTATTTTTTGGAAAAAGAATTAAACTCATATATTTAATAATAATATGAGTTGCATTTTGATCAATAAAAATTTTATATAAATTAGGAAATAAAAGATTATTAAAATCTTCTAATAATAAATTATTGTTAAAAATTCTTTCAATTAATTTTTGAATCACTCTTGTTCCATATTGATTTAAGCATATTTCTAAGAAATTGTGACTAATTATATATGTTATAATTTCTTTTATTTGATTTATATTTATGTATTCAATTAATTTTTGGATGAAATAATTTCCAAATGGATCAAACATTAATTCATTTATTTTACTTTTGATATTTGTAAAAATGCTTAATGCAATCTCTGGATTTTCATCTATTTTTTTTTCTAAATAACGACATCCTGATTGGCTTTTACATATAATATCACTTTTTTCAAATATTTCTTTTAATGAATATAAATTATATGAAATATCATTTTTGTAATTAAAATTATTATTTTTAACAATTAATGATTTATTATTTTTGGTTTTATTATTTTGGTAAATTCTGTTATTTAATTTTGGAATATAATTTGTAAAATTATTTTTATTTTGATTATTTATATTTAAAGTATCTATATTATTTTGAATAAATAATGTGCCAATATTTAAACTATTTATTTGAATTGAATTATTTTTATTTGTTTGATTCTCATTTTCAAAAATATTTCCAGATGTAACTGAATTAAATTCTTTTAAATTATTAATTTTGTTTAAAGAAACAATCTCTTTCTGTAAATCTTCATTTGAATAATTTGAAGTGAGATAACTAAAAAATATAATAATTATATTTTACTATGAAAATGGATTATTATTATTTAATTTTCCAAAATTTATATTATTTATATCATTTAATTCAGACTGGCAAATATCTGATTTTAAGATATAATTTTTATTCGAATTAAAAATATTATGATTATCATTTGATTCTATTAAATTTTCTTCAAGATTTAATGTATTCAAATTTTTTGCTTCTATTTGAATTTGAGGTTTTAAGTCATTTTGATTTTCTTTATTAATTGAATTTTTATTTGATTTTAAGATTATTTTTGGTTTATCAAACTCAAATGAACTTGATTTACTAGTTAAATCATTCTCTAATTTAAATTTATTATTTTCAAATGATTTATTTTGAATTTCCTCTATATAATAATTACATTATTTTAAACTTACTTTGTCTTGATAATATTTCTTCTATTTCATTTATTTTTTCTCCATTAATTGAATCAAATGAAATATCTTTGTCATTATTGGATTGATATGAGAGAATCATTAATATGTTTAATAATAATTTTTTATATACAAAAAAAGTAATAAAAATATAAAAATTTTAATTTAATTAAATAATATGCTATAATTTGAAAATGATATTTTATAATATTTTTTTATTAAAATCAACTATATTAAATGATATTTTTGTTTTTTTAAATAGATATATTCATTATATATATAGATAATAAAATATTATTAATTTTTCCTATTTTAATTTATATGGAAGGAAAATAATGTTTAACTAAAATTCAAAAAAATATTTTTGCAATTTGAACATTGAATTTGAGAAAATTTCAAAAAAATTAAAGTTTTTGATTATTTTTTAAAACTTATTAATTAATATATTAATAATTTATATATTTTAAATGATATTTCTTCTTTAATTATAAATGCCTTATATAATATTTGAGAATTATTAAATATGTTTGGTTTTTTATTCATATGAATAATAGTATAATCTTTTAGAATTATAAAATATTATATCTTTTTTAATTGATTTGAGTAATAATTACTAAATATAAATATTTTTATTACATATATTTTTTTCATATAATAATATAATTAAAGTAATTTATATTAACTATTAAAAACAAATAAATATTTTTTTCAAAAAAAATAATCAATAGAAAATATAATAATTTAAAATTATTAATTTTTTAAATAATAATTATTAATTTAATTATTTATTAAACTCAGTAAATATAATCTCTTTATTGATAATTTTTATATTTAAAAATACAAAAATTTTAATGTCTATTATTAATAAATTGTACAATCAAAGAGTTCATTTATTTTTTTTATTATCAATTTTAATTCATTTATCAAAATCTCAAGAAATAATATTCAAAGATGATGATATATGTGAAAAATTTGGAAGTAATTTACTCTCACATATGTTTAAAAATGAAACTGAAAATAAATTAAATAATACTAAAGAACCTTTTAAAGAATTTGAAAATATAACATTAAATGAAATAATAAAATATTCAGGAACTGGTTTAAATGACTTAGGTGATTATTTTGGATGTAAAAGAAACAAAGATGCAGAATATTATTTAATGATGCTTTCTACACCAAATAATCCTGTAATTCAAGTTTCATTAGGTTTTTGTTATTATAAAAATTGTACAGAAAATTATTTTCAAAACTTTAAAAATAAATTATCAAATAGAATTAGTAAAATTTACCCATTAAATACAAATTTATTTATGATGGTTTTAAATCCAGAAAAAGAAGTAGAAAAAACAAGAAAATCATATGGTAAAAAACCACAAATAATACTATTTATAATAATAACTTTATTAATCTTTGAATTATTTATAACATTAATAAATCCAAAAAATAAATTTTTAAAAGCATTTAATTTAATAAATAATTCAAAATCAATATTTTCTGTAAAAAATCCAAATAAATTATATGAAAAATTAAGAGTATTTGATGGAATAAGATTATTAAGTGCATTTTATGTAGTTTTTGGTCATGTTTGTTTTTATCCTTTAATGATAGGTGCAAAAAATACAATTGAAATTATTTATGCTTCAAAAAAATGGCATTTTGCTATAATAACAAGTGCATATTATGCAGTTGATGTCTTTTTTTATATGAGTGGATTTTTTTTTATATTTTCTATTCAAAAATATTTAAATAGAAAAATTAATAAAATGAAAATTTTATTAATGGGTTTAATTATGAGATTTATTAGACTTTTGCCATTTATGCTTATTGCAATTTTTGGTTTTACTTATTTACTTACTTTTTTAAATAATGGTCCTAAATATTTTGGCGTTGAAATTGCTACTAAATCTTGTATAAAGAATTATTGGCATAATTTAATTTTTATTAATAATTTAATTAATTATCCTCCTACACTTGATGATGGCGGTTGTTTTAGTCATGGATGGTATCTCGCTTGTGATATGCAATTTTTTGTTTATTCTATGTTAATTGTTATTATTTTTAATGATAAACCTAAAGTTAGAAAATATCTTTTTATTATTACATTTATTGTATGTTCTTTTGTTCAAATGATTATTGTTTTTATTAAAAAATATCCTTATAATGATATGATACATGAAACAGATTCACAAAATGCAAGTGATCAATTTAATTTATATTATATTAGGCCTTATGTTAGAGTTACTCCATATTTAATTGGAATATTTTTTGGTGAATTATTTTTAGAAACAAAGTTATATAAAAAATACAATTCTAAAGAAACAAAAGAAAAAATTCAAAAAATTCAAAAAGAACAACTTGATATAAATAATATGAGTGATAATTCTAAATCAAAAGAATATGAATTTCCTCTTTTAAATAGTTCATTTCAAATGCAAACTAATAGTTTTTTACCATCTAATATTCAAAGTAATAATAATATTAATAAAAATGATTCTTTAAATTCAAATATATCAATTGAACCAAAAATTAATAATGAAGAAGAAGAAGAAAATGAAGAAATTTATGAATCAGATAATATTTATTATAAAATAAATAATTATTTAGAAAAAAATGATAGTATTAGTTATTTTATTGGAATAATCGCTTTTATTTTATTAAATTTAGTTTTTTGGAATTCTTCAATAAGTAATAAATTAGAAAAAGGATTATCACTTTTTTGGAGTGCAATGTTTCAAACATTTGGAAAAGTTATTTATATTTTTTCATTAGGTGTTTTAATTCATTTAACTTTTCTTGGTAAATTCAATACTTTAAGTAAAGTATTAAGTTTAAAATTTGAAACTCAAATTGCAAGAGGTTCATTTGGAATTTATGTAGTTCATATTTATTTTCTTGCAATGTATTTTTTAGGAACTAATACTAATTTTTATATTCGATTTATTGATTGTGCTATTCTTGGAATTGGATTTTTCCTTTTTTCTTGGATAGTTACTTTAATTCTTGGTTTAATTTTTGAAAGTCCTATTATTGTTTTATCAAAAGGATCAACTAAGAATTAATAAATTTTGTTTTATTCATTTTTAGAATGTAATTTTAAAAATTATTAAATTTGAATATTATAAATAAAAAAATTTATTAATAAAATTTATTATTATTTATTATTTGATTACCAATTTGCATCATTCTATTACTTTTTGGTAAATTATTATCTGTTCCATAATTCCAAACACCAGAAACTAATTTATTAAAATAATTATCATCATTAATTCCAAATGAAATTTGAGTATAAAAATTAATAAAATCTTGTAATGAAATTAAAGTAAGTTTACTTGATTTATTAAATAAACTATATTTTTTATAAACATCTAAATTATCAATAAATTCATTATAAATATTATCTTTTGAATTACTACCTGAATAAGCTTCTGGATGTTTTGAAGGATTAAATTTTTGTTTAATTTCTGCAAAATGAATACTTCCATTATTATTTGGTTTTATAGAAGAAAATACATTTTTAACTAAATTTAATCTTTCATCATTCATTGTACCTACTAAAACTTTAACTAAATCATCATAATTAATTTTCCTTTGTGAATTATAATCAAATTTATTAAAAACTGCTTTTAACTCATTTATTGAAAGAGGTAATTTATAATGTTGAAATATTGATTCTAAAGATTGAAAATCTATTGTTCCTTTATGTGTTGGATCATACATAGTAAACATTTTTTCAATATTAAAAATTCCTTTTGAACCTGATTGACTAAGATAAATTCTTAATTTATCAATTGCATTATTTGCTTCTGTATTATTATCACTTAAATTTATATTTTTTTGCTGTTCTAAATTTTGATTGTTATTTATTGATTGAGATGATGTATTTTCTAAAGTTGAATTATTTGATTCTGTTAAATCTTCTCCTGTGAAAAAATTGAAATTTTTATTATTATCTGTTTTTGTTATTATTGTTTTTTTAAAATTTTTTCTATTTATATCTGGTGTATTATTATTAGTATAATTCATTGGATTTTGATAAGGTGTTCTCATCATGTTTTGATTTTGAAATGGAGTTTTATTTATATTTTGATTTTGAATTGGAGTTTTATTGAAGCTTTGATTAAATTGATTATTGTTTTCTATTTGATTTTGGAATGATGTTCTTTGGTATGGGTTTGTGTTTTGATTTTGAAATTGATATGAATTTATATTTTGATTTTGAAATTGAGTTATATTTTGGTATGGATTTATATTTTGATTTTGATATGGATTTATATTTTGATTTTGATATGGATTTATATTTTGATTTTGAATTTGATTTTGAATTTGATATTGATTTGGATTGATATTTTGATTTTGTATTTGATATTGATTTGGATTTAAAGTTGGAGTTTGCATTTGATTTTGAATTTGATATTGATTAGTATTTAAAGTTGGAGTTTGAATTTGATTTTGATTTGGAATTATATTTTGATTTGGAATTATATTCTGGTTTTGAATTTGATATTGATTAGTATTTAAAGTTGGAGTTTGCATTTGATTTTGAATTTGATATTGATTAGTATTTAAAGTTGGAGTTTGCATTTGATTTTGAATTTGATATTGATTAGTATTTAAAGTTGGAGTTTGCATTTGATTTTGATTTGGAATTATATTTTGATTTGGAATTATATTCTGGTTTTGACTTATATTTTGATTTTGATTGATATTTTGATTTTGATTTGGTTGTT
>JAJMZS010003440.1:0-17656 GCA_023807205.1 Isotricha prostoma | reverse complement strand
TGAATTAAATATGAGAAAATATATATTAATAAGATATTTTAATTTTTGTAATTAGAAATAAAAAATAAAAGAAATTATAAGACTTTTTTATAAAGAAAAAAAAAAGAAATTATTATTCAATTTAACAATTTAATTTCTGATTAATATTAATCCTTTATATGAAATTTCTAATTTTTTAAAAAATTTTATTCTTTTTTTAATTTTATTTATTTCACACTAATGAATTAATAAATAAATTAAATAATTAATATTTATTTTAAATAATTCAAATATAAAAAATTCCATTTTCATATCTATAGAAATATTTTTTATTGTTCATTTTGCTCAACAACATTAGGAGGATTATTCTCAATCACATCTTCTTTTTTTTCTTCTTCATTTTTTTCTTCTCCATTTTCATTTTCTTCTTCATTTTTTTCTTCTTCATTTTTTTCTTCTTCATTTTTTTCTTCTACATTTTTTTCTTCTCCATTTTCATTTTCTTCTTCTTTTTTTTCTTCTTCATTTTCATTTTCTTCTTCTTTTTTTTCTTCTTCATTTTTTTGACTAATAGGTTTATCTTTTTTATCAATTTCTTCACTTTCTTGATAATCTAATTGTTTATTTTTATTTTTATTTTTTTTTTCTCTATTTGTTCTTTTACTTTTAGGTAAAGGTTTATTATTAAAAATATAATCATCAATATCTTTTTTATTAAAATTTTGTTGCATATGTCTAACTTTAGCAAATTTATCTAACATATTTTGTTTTTTATCTCTCATATTATCTTGTACTTGAATTCTTTCTTTATTAAGTTTTTCTTTATCTTTTAACATTTTATCAACTTTTTCCATTCTTTGATTAATTTTATCCATTAAAAGTTCTCTTTGATATTCTTGTGCTTTTTCATTTCTAATTACATTATTTTGTCTATCACATCTTAATAAATATGTTTCATTCATTTTTTTCATAATTTCTTTATCTTGTTTTTCTTTAAATATTTTTCTTTTTTCTTCTTTATCTTTTTCTTTCTTTTTTATTTCTTTTATTTTTTTCTTTTCTTGTTTTTCATTTGTTAATAATACTTGTTTTATTTTTTCTTCTTTTAATTTTATTTCTTCATTATGTTTTTCTAATTTTTTTTTTTTTTCTTCTTCTTGTTTTATTTTTAATTCTTCTAAAGTTTTTTGTCTTTCTTCATATTCTTTTACTTTTTTTTTCATTTGTTCTTCATTTTTTAATAATACTATTTCTATTTTTTCATTTGCATTTTTTTGTCTTTCTACTTTTAATTTTTCATTTTCTATTTTTTTTTTTTCCATATTTTCTTTTATTTTATTTTCTTTTTCTATTAAAATTTGTTGTCTTTGTTTTATTTTATCTCTTTGTTTTTGATCCATTTCTTTTATTTTTAATTTAAATTCTTTATCTTTTTGTTCTAATTCTTTTATTTTTTCTTCTCTTTTTCTTTTTTTTTCTTCCATTCTTTCTTTATCTGCTAATAATTTTTCTAATTCTTCTTTTTCTCTTTTTTTTTCTTTTTGCTTTTTTTCTTTTTCTAATTCTAATTTTTTTCTAATTCTTTCTTCTTCTCTGTTTTTTTCATATAAAGCATTTTCTATTAATTCATCTAATTTTTCTTTTTTTTTTATTAATTCTTTTTCTTCTCTTTCTTTCATTTTTTCTTCATTTTTTTTTCTAATTTCATCTAATTCAATTTCATATTGAATCATTAAATGTAAATTTTCTTCTTGTTTTTTTTTTTCTTTATCTAATTTTTTTCTTTGATTTTTAATTGCAGTTGCTTCATCATTATTATCATTATTTTTATTTTCATTATTTTCATTTTCATTATTTTCTTCTTCATTATTTTCATTTTCATTATTTTCAGTTTTTGTTTTATTTAATTGACTTTGACTTAAACTATCATTTGTTTTTTGTTTTCTATTTTTTTTTTGAGATTCAATAATTATTTTCCTTTTTTCAATTGCTTTATTTAGAAGATCATCTTTTTGTTTTTCAAAGTGTTCATATCTTTCTTTTGCAATTTCTTCTGGTAAATTTTTTGCTTCATCATTTTTTGAAATAAAACTTTCAAATGATTCTTTAATTAAAGAATTATATTCTATTCCTAATTCTTTTAATGCTTGAATTGATCTTGGACTATTTATTCTATGCTTTTTTGTGAATTTACAATTTTCTAAAGTAATTTTCTTTTCAGACATAAATTATTATAATTATTATATAACTGGTATTTTAATTTTTTTAATTTATTCAAATATCAAATATTTAAAATTTTTTTTATTTTATTTTTTTTTTGTTTTTATATATTTAATCTTTATATAAAAAAAAGAATAATCTATAAAATAAAAATGAACCAAATCAAATAAATAAAAGAAGTGTAATGTAAAATAAAAAAGTAAAACCAGATGATTCATTTATGTCATCATTAAATGATTTTGAAGAAATAATAAAATAATAGAAGGAAATTTATTATATAGATAGATATTAATTTATGAAAATATATGTTATAATCATATATTTTTTTTTATTTTTATAAAATTGAAATAATGAATATGATGAAAATATATAAAAATAAAAATATATATATTTTTTTCTTTTCTTTTATTTTAAAAACAAATACTTAATCTTATTAATTCAAAAAAAGATGAATTATTAAAAAGATTATATCAAGAACATATAAATATTAACAAATAAGTTTTTAAAATATTAACAAAATAAAATGTTAAAGTAAAATAAAATAAAGCAAAATAAAAAATTAAAATATTAAAATTTAAAATAAACCAAAATTAATTATAATTTAATTATATTTAGTTAAAATTAACAACATAAACCCCAAGAAAAAAATAATTTAAATTTTTAATTATAATCAATTTGATTGGATTCTTAATCAAAACAATACCATAAAAATACCAAAACAAACTAAAAACAAAAAATAACAAACATAAAAAATACAAATTCATAAAAAATCATTAATTACAAAATAAATATAACAAAAAAATTATAAAAATTATAAAAAAATAAAAAAAACAAAAAAAAATTAAAAAAAATAAAAAATAATACAAGACTTTAAAAAATAAATATAATATATTATAATTGAATTATTATATATAATTAATATAAAGTTTATTTTATAATTACAAATATGAAATCTTTATTAATTTCCCTATTATGTCTTTCATACATATCATCAGAATTAATAAAAGAAGATTTAGGAAATGGAATATATTACATAGGAGTAAACGATGACAAAATAACATTATTTGAAGGTCAATATCCAGTAAAACAAGGAATGGCATATAATTCATATTTAGTAAGAGATGGTAATGAAATAGCAATAATAGACACAGTAGATATTCACTTTAAAGATGAATGGTTACAAAATATAAAAAAAAAATTAGATAATTTAAAACCAACATACTTAATAGTCCAACATATGGAACCAGATCATTCAGCATGTATAGATGAGTTTATAAAATTATATCCAGATGTTAAAGTAATATCATCAAAAAAAGCTTTTGCAATGATGACAAATTTCTTTGGTAATGATTATAAAACTCATAGAACAATAGTTAAAGAAGGTGATACATTAACAATGGGAAAACATACATTTACTTTTGTAGAAGCACCAATGGTTCATTGGCCTGAAGTAATAGTAACATATGAATCATTAAGTAAGACATTATTCTCAGCTGATGGTTTTGGTAAATTTGGTAGTAATTCATTTAATGAAGATTGGGATGATGAATCAAGAAGATATTTCATTGGTATTGTTGGTAAATATGGTAAACATGTACAAAGTTTATTAAAAAAAGCATCTGGATTAGAAATTAAAATGATTTGTCCAACTCATGGTCCAGTTCTTACTAAAGATTTAGGACATTATCTTTCTTTATATAATACTTGGTCAAGTTATGAACCAGAAAGTGATGGTGTTGTTATTGCTTATACTACAATTTATGGTCATACTAAATATGTTGTTGAATTACTTGAAAAGAAATTAAAGGAAAAAGGTGTTAATGTTGTTCTTCATGATCTTACTAGAGAACATGTTTCTTATGCTGTTGCTGATGCTTTTAAATATTCACAATTAGTTTTAGCTACTACTACTTATACTGCTACAATTTTCCCTGCTATGAGCTTTTTTATTGAACATTTAGTTGAGAGAAATTTCCAAAATAGAAATGTTGCTTTTATTGAAAATGGATCTTGGGCTGTTACTGCTATGAAAATTATGAAAAAAAAATTAGAAGAGTGTAATTTGAAATTTGCTAAACAATGTGTTTCTATTAAAAGTGCTTTTAATCAAAAAAATATGAAAGAAATTGATGCTTTAGCTGATGAATTAGCCAAATATAAAAGAATTAAAAAATAAATCAGGTTATTAGATTTATTTTTAAATAGTTCTTTTATTTATTTAATATCTAAATTAGGTGTTCTTTTTAAATGTTTTTTTTATTTTTTTTTTTTTTGTAATATTTTTCTAATATTAATTTTTCTTTTCAATCATATATAAAAATATTATAATTATTATATAACTGGTAATTAAAATTTTTAATATATTAAAATATTTATTCTCAATTCATAATATTTAAAAAAAATTGTTTTTTTATTTTATTTTTTTTTATTTTTATATATTTAATCTTTATATAAAAAAATGAATAATTCATTAATTAAAAATGAACCAAATCAAATAAATAAAAGGAGTGTAAGACAGATAAAAAAAGTAAAACCAGATGATTCATTTATATCATCATTAAATGATTCTGAAGAAATAATATCTTCAAAAAATAGTCAAAATAATATTCAATCAGAAAATATATTAAGAGATAATTTAATAGAAGAAGATGAAATAGTAATGGAAGGAAATTTATTATATAGATATACACAAGATCAAATTGAAATAGAAGGTACTTGGTCAATGTCTTCAGAAAAAGAAAAAAATAAACCATATAAATTTTCATATTTATTATCTCAAAATAAAAATAAAGAAGTAATACAAATTCCAATTAAAAAAGAAGATATTGATTTTTCTTTTTATGAACCTAGTATTAATGCAAGTAAATATATGTCAAATGATAATGAACATTTTATACTTAATTTATGTAATGCTAATATTTTTGAAATTTTATTAATTCCTAATCAAGAATTATTTAATAATATTTTAACTATGTTAACTGGAGAATATCATGGATTTTTTTTTTATTTTAGTAAAACTATTGAAGATAGATTTTATTTAAATTATACTTTTGAAGATAATCAAGTTAGAGTTAATGGAAAAGGAAATAATAATTTAGGAGAATTTAATTTTTTAGGTTATGTTAATTTTTTTACTATTAAAGAACAATTGTTTGAAAATAATAATTTAGATAGTGAGATTATTAATTTTGGAAAAATTAAATTAATTAGAAATTATAATGCCTTTAATACAAATGAAAATAATAGAGTTATTAAATCATATCAACATTCAAGAAAAAGAAATGATGAATATGATGAAAGTATATAAAAATAAAAATATATATTTTTTTTATTTTCTTTTATTTTAAAAACAAATGCTTAATTTTATTAATTAAAAAAGATGATTTATTAAAAAAGAGTATATCAAGAATATATAAGTATTAAATGATAATTTGTATATAAATGAAAAAAGAAACAATTTTAAAGTTGTTAAATTATTAAATATTAAACTATTAAAATATTAAAATATTAATTTTTAATATTTTAAAATTAAACAAAATTTAATTATATAAAAATAATTTTTAATTTAAAAATAAAAATAAAAATAATATAATGAATGATTCAGTAAATTCTCAATCAGTGACTTATATACCATTTCACACAAAAAAATTTTGGGATGAATTTTATTTAAAAAGAGGAAAAGAAATAATAAATTGGTATTTTGATTTAACAAAAATAGATTTTCCAGAATTTTCAATAAAAAATTTATCATTAGAAGATGAAATATTAATAATAGGACCAGGAAATTGTTCATTATTAGATTATTTATTTAATAATAATTTTGAAAATATTTGTTTATATGATTTTAGTATAGAATTAATAGAATTATTAAAAGAAAAATATAAAAATTCAGAATGGGAAATTGAAGAAAAAGATATAACAAATTTAGAAAAAATAAATGGAGAATTATTTTCTATTATAATTGATAAAGGTTGTTTAGATTGTATTTTATCTGATCCAAAATATGGAGAAGAAAAATTTATTAAAGCATTAGATTATATAATGTTTGTTTTAACTAAAAAAGGAATTTTTTATTATTTTTCAGATGGTAAAATTGAAAATAGAATTAATTTATTTTATCGTGTTCCTAATATAAGATATAGAGTTGAAACAATTGATATGAATTTAAATATAAAAGAAGAATTTAAAGAATTTAATCAAAATGATAATATTTATTATTTATATATTATGACAAAAGAATAAATAAAAAAATTTTTAAATTTTATATTTTATATTTATTAATATTTTTAATTTAAAATTTAATTAATTATTCTTCTTTTTTTAAACAACAATTTTTATATTTTTTACCAGAACCACAATAACAAATTGAATTTAAAGATTGTTTTGCAATTTCTTTTAATTTTCTTTTTTTATTTTCACTTTTTGTATCATATTCAATTTTTCTATTTAATTCATTTTCAATTTCATTATTAAAATTATTTAATTGTTGAATATTATCTTGAATAAAATTATTATTATTTCCAATATTTAAAATTCCATTAAAATTATTAGAATTAATTGAACCTGGAATTCTTTCAAAATTAGGATTAAATATTGAATAAGCTGAAAGTTCCCATGATTTTCTTTCTCCTAAATTATTAAATATTAATAATATTATTGTTATAAAAAAATAAATTAAACCAAAACCAAAATCAATAAATAATTTATATATTAATGCCCAGATAAAAAATATTATTATATTTCTCATTGTTATTATGTCTAAAGGATTAAAGGGTTTTTCCATTTCTTCTAAACGCTTTTTTGCTTCTTTTAATTGTTTTTCTTCTGGATCTTCGTATCCTTCTTCAAAATAATTTTTTGGAGTTTTTATTGATTTTTGCTTTTTTTTCATATGAGTTAATTTTTTTTTTATTTTTTTGTTTTTTTTTATTTTTATTTGAAATTTTAAATATATAGTTTTATTTTTTTAATTTTTTTTTTCTTTTATTTTTTTGATTTAATTGTAGTCATTAATGTTAGAAAATTGTGTTCCTTCTGATTTAAATGTTTTTAATATTAAGAATGAAGTTAAGGATTTTATGAATAAAGAAGGAAATAATTTTTCAGAAGATGAAATAAAAAGAAGATTATTAAACTTGAATTTAATTGAAGAAAAAAGAAAAAAAAAGACATTAGAAATGGAAGAAAAAAATAAATTAAATCAAATTAATCAATCATTAGAAAATCCATTATTAGAAAAAATAAATAATCCAAATTTAAATATATCATTACAAAATATAAAATCTATAGAACAAAATAATAATTTTACAAAAAAAAATATTTTAAATCAAAGTTATGATATTAAAAAAGAAACATTATCAAGATCAATTTCTCCAACAAATATTTCCTCAAGTCAAAAAATAGATTCTAAAATATTAAATCCAATTAAAAAAAAACAAACTATAAAATATAAATTATCATATTGTATATTGAAAGGAAATAATAGTCAATTAATTGAAAAATGTTTAGAATATAGAAAAGATGTTTGGGAAAAATCTATATTAGGTTATTCTAAATATTGTAATTTAATATGGACTCCTTTAAGAAATAATATTAATTATATGGATTTACAAGATTTAAATCAATATGTAAATCATTTTGAATATAATGATATTATTTCAAATAAAAAAAATTTATTTCTTTGTTTATTAAAATATTGTGAGAAAAAAAATTATAATTTATTTTCTTTTTTTCCTTTTACAATAATATTCGAATTTAAATTAGAAGGATTAGAAAATCAAATAGAACAATTTAAAAATTTTTTTAATAATATTAAATTATATATTGACAATGATAAAAATGATAATTTAAAAACAAAATATAATGAAATATTTAATACATATTGTTATAAAAAATTAGGAAGTAATCAAACAATAAAAATACCAGAAACTCATTTTAATGATTTTAATTATTGGATAATAAAACCAGTAAATTTAAATAGAGGAATGTGTATTAAAATAGAAAATGAAATAGAAAAAATAGAATCAGAAATAAAAGAAATAAAAGAAAAATCAAAAATAGAAAATTTATATGATGGAAAAGAAAAAAAATGTAAAAGACTTTTATTACAAAAATATATAGAAAAACCTTTATTATATCAAGGAAGAAAATTTGATATAAGATTATGGGTTTTATTAATTGGAAATAAACCAAATTATGTTTATATATTTAAAGAAGGTCACTTAAAAGCAAGTTGTTTAAAATATAATTTAAATTCAAATGATCCTTATATTCATTTAACAAATTATAGTATTCAAAAACATAATTCAAATTTTTCTAAAATTGAAATTGGAAATGAAATTCCTTTTAAAGATTTTCAAAATGAATTAGATAATTTAAATACTGGAATTAATTTTAGAAAAATTATTTATCCTAAAATATGTAAAATTGTAAGAATTACTGCAGGCGCTTGTAAAGATAGAATTAATTTAATGAAAAGAAAAAATTGTTTTGAAATATTTGGATATGATTTTATGATTGATTGTAATTATAATCCTTTTTTAATTGAAATTAATACTAATCCTGGATTAGAAATTAGTTCTCCTTTAATTAATATGCTTCTTCCTAGATTAATTGATGATGCTTTTAAATTAACTATTGATGTTGAATTTGATTATAGTAAAGTTTATAAAAATATGAGTTCTTCTTTTCATGTTGATGGATATTCAAATGATGAAAATATGTTTGAAAAATTTACTTTATTGTAAAATGTATATTAAAGTAATAGTTTTTTTTTTGTTAAATATTATTCAATTTAGTGTAAATATTAAAATGAAATTATCTTAAAAAAATTAAGTATAAAAAATATTTTATAATCCCTTTTTTTAAAAAAAAAATTAAAAAAAATTAAAAAATAAAATTTAATTTAAAAAAAAATTAAACAATTAAACAAAAAAAAAATATAAAAACCTAAAAAAAACCAAAAAAAAAAAAATCAATGATACAATTCCTTCCAGATCCATTTGAAGATCGTGTAATAAAAGAAGTAAAACCTCCCCCACATCATCCATTACCAAAATCAAAAATATTTCCAAAAAATCCAAAAATTCCAGATTGGAAAGCTATTCGTAATTTTCTAACAATAGAAGGTCGTATCTCAAAATCAAATTTACTAGAAATAATATCATTATTTGAATCAGAAATAAAAAAAGAACCAAACATAATAAAAGTAGAAGACCCAGTAACAATCGTAGGTGATTTACATGGTCAATTTTATGATCTTTTAAAATGTTTAGAAGTAGGAGGTAATCCAGAAGAAACAAAATATCTTTTTTTAGGAGATTACGTTGATAGAGGAAATTATTCAATAGAAAATTTAATATTATTAATGTCACTTAAATTAAATTATAAAAATACTTTTTTAATGTTAAGAGGTAATCATGAATGTCGTCAAATGACATCTTTTTTTAATTTTAAATTAGAATGTGAAGTTAAATATGATAGTGAAGTTTATTTAAGATTTATTGAAGTTTTTGATTGTTTACCAATTGCTTGTTTAATTAATGAAAAATTTATTGGTGTTCATGGTGGAATATCACCTGAGATTAATTTTATTGATGATATTATGAAAATTAATCGATTTAATGAACCTCCTAAAGCAGGAGCATTATGTGATTTATTATGGAGTGATCCTTGTAGTAAAGATAAAGATGCTATTAAAACTAATTTTTCTGCTAATATTCATAGAGGATGTTCTTATATTTTTGGTAATAAAGCTGTTGTTCCTTTTTTTGAAAAAAATAATATTATTTCTATTATTCGAGCTCATGAAGCACAAATTGAAGGATTTAAAATTTATAAATGGAATCCTCTTATTGATTTTCCTAGTGTAATTACTGTGTTTTCTGCTCCTAATTATTGTGATGTTTATAATAATAAAGCTGCTGTTGTTAAATTTAAAAATAATTTGGTTAATATACAACAATTTAATTATAGTCCTCATCCTTTTATTTTACCTAATTTTTTAAATATTTTTACTTGGTCTATTCCATTTATTTCTGAAAAAATATCAGAAATGCTTATTCATATTATTAAAAAAAATCCTAATTATAATGAAAATGATAATAATGATAATAATGATATTGTTGAAAATACTATTACTAATTCTTTGAGATTAAAAGTTAAATTTATTAGTATTTTAATGAAAATGTATCGTTCATTAAGAGAAGAAAGTGAATTAATTATGAAATTAAAAGGTTTTTGTCCAGGGAATAAAATACCAAAAGGTATTTTAATACAAGGACCAGAAGCTTTAAAAAGTGCGTATGAAAGATATAAAAAAGTAAGAAAATTAGATAGAGTTAATGAAGGAATGCCTAAAAATTATAATTAAAAAAATTAATTATTAAAATGTTTAATAATAATATTTTAAAATTAATTAATATGAAGTCATTAAATTATTAAAAATAAATAAAAAATTTAATGTCAAGTAGTGTTGAAGATATTTCAAAAGGAATTGTTGATTCATCAAATAGTAGTATTATTATTATTACACATAATGGAAATAAAATTTCAAATAATGAAACAAATAAAGAAAAAAAAATTAAAACTATTCATAATAAAGATACAAATGATTTAAATTCATATTCTTTTATTAATAGTAGTCAATATGCTGAAGATATTTATAATTCTGAAAAAAAAAATAGTCAAGTTATTAATTTAACTTATGAACAATTAATTAGTAAAGCAAGAGAAGAATTTCAATCTCAAAGATATAATGATTCTTTAGATTTATTTAATCAAATTATTCAAAAATTTCCAAATGAGATTAAAATTGAACCTTATAAAGGAAAAGTACTTTCACTTGCTTATACAAATAAAATAAATGAAGCTTTGAAATTTACAGAAAATGAAATAAAATCAATTTTTTCTGAAAAAGAAATGTTAAATATAAAAAGTGAAATATACTTTATTAATAAAGATTATAATAATGCTCTTAATTTTATAAATAAATCATTAAAAATTGATATAAATAATGAAGATTCATTAGTAATTAAATTAAAAATATTATATTATATGAAAAGTAATAAAAATGATATATTAGATTGTTTAAATAAAATTCAAAAAATAAATAAAAATAATCCACATTCATTTTATTATTTAGGTAAAATTTCTCAAGATGAAGAAAAATATGAAAAAGCAATTGAATTATATACTCAATCATTAGAATATCATTATAAAAATGTAGTAGAAATATTTGAAAATTTAGGAATTTGTTATCAAAAAATAAAAGAATATAAAGAAGCTTTAATTTATTATGAAAAATATTCAATTTATATTCCAAAAGATGAAATATATTTTAAAATGGGTTTATGTAGTCTTGAATTAAAATTATATAATAAAGCAAATGAATATTTTACTATGTGTGTTACTTTAAATAATCGTAATATTGAAGCTTTGAATTATAAAGGAATTTGTTATATTAATCTTGGAATTGAAAAAAAAGCTGAAAGGAATTTTTTAAAAGCAATTGATGCTGATAATAATTTTCATAAAGCTTATTTAAATTTAATTAAATTTTATATTTCTAAAAGAAAATATGATGATGCTGAAAATATTTTAAATCTTGCTTTTAAAAGAGTTAAATTAGAAAATGATTCTGATGATAAAGAAAAGTATATTTCTGATTTAAAACATTTAGAACAATTAATTAAAAAAGAAAGAGAAGAATTTGAACAAAAAAAAGATTGTAGTTGTCAAGGTTGTAATATATTATAACATTCATTAAAAATATATATAATAATCTATTCTATATTAATAACTTTATATTATTAAAAATATTATATTCAATTTACTAATAATAAAAAAAATTTACTTTTTAAAAAAAAAATAATAATTAATAATTAAAAATTTTAATTTTAAAAAAATGAATAAAATTAAAAAAAAAAATTCAGTATAAAAAAAATTTCAACAAAAAAAATTTCTTATAAAATAAACATAAAAAAAAATTAAAACTAATTTTAAAAAAATAAAATTTTTATTTATCAAGTTTTCCAAAATTTGTATCTTTAAGAAAATAAGGAATAATAGAAATAGCTCTAGCAGAAACAATAGGATAAACATAAATAATAATTAAATAATATTTAACATTATGTTTATTAATTCTAACAAGAAAAATACCTTCAGCATCATCTTTTCCTCCTTCAGGTCTTCCTCTTCTACAATAAGTTAATGGAGGATGAAAAGCATCAAATTTTTACCACAAAATTTACAACCTTTTCATCTTGTTGTATCTCTATCATTTAATGCTGTTAAAAATTCTTTTAATTCTCCTTCTTCTAATTTATCTATGTTCTTTGATGCTATTATATTACAATCTTTGTCAAATTTTACTTCTTTGGACTAATCTTTGTATGATTTTAATTCTGATGTTAGTTTTTCTTTTTGTGAGTCCATTTTTTTAATTTTTTTATATATGGGGTTTTAAATATATTATTTTTTTATTTTTTTTTTTTTAAAATTTTTTTTTTTTTTTGGTTTTGTTTTTTGAGGTTTTTATTTAAAAATGTTTTATTAATTTGAGATATTATTTAATATTGGGTTTAAAGTGAAAATATTTTAAGAGAGAAATTATGGGATTTTTATTTATTTGTTTAATTATTGTTATAGAAATAATTTATTTTAATTGAATAGTGTAATAATTTTGAATTGTATACAATAGAATTTTTTAAAAGAATTTATTGTTATGTTTTTATTTGTTTTTTATAGTTTAAAATAGTATTTTTTATTAGTTTTGTTTCAACTTTTAAGCTTTTTTAATTAAGTTAAAAATGAATTTATTTATTTTTTACGAAAAAAAAATAAAACTAAAAATATTTATATAATAGATATTTTTTATTAGTAGTTATCAATTAATAATAAAATCATTCATTATATGAAAATTATAAATTCATAATTTTTTTTAATATTAGTCTATTATATATTATTCTTTATTTATAATAAATAATTATTATAATGGAAGAATCAATAACAAGTCTTAATTCAACAAATATAACTGATAATTCACCAAAAGTAAATGATATATGTGATAAAGAAAAAATAAAAAAAGAAAATAATAAAGAAAATATGAATTATATATCAGAAGAAGATTTAAAAATAATATCATCAATAGCAATAAATTTGGAAGAAATTATAAATGATAATTATATTAATTATAGAAATATATTTGTACAAAAAGATAATTTTTTTACTAATTTTCTTCCATGTATATCAATAGAAGATTATTTAAAAAGATTATTTTATTATACAAAAATAAATATATCAACATTGATTCTTGCAATTGTTTATATTGATAATTTTTGTGAATTAAATGGATATATTCTTACTTTAAATAATATATATAGAATGATAATGACAAGTTGTTTATTAAGTATTAAATTTAATGAAGATATAATTTTTGGAAATTCATTTTATGCAAAAGTTGGTAATTTTTCTGTTGAATTATTAAATGCTTTAGAATATGAATTTTATGTTAAAATGAATTTTCAATTATTAGTTAATCATGATTATTATAAAAAATATTACAATTATTTATCAAAGGATTAATGATAATTATTATAATATTTTTTATTTTATTTTTTTCATTTTATTAGGTATTATTAAAAAGGATAATGTATATATTTTTATTTTTATATCATTTTGTAAATTGATATAATATTATTAAAAAATTATAATGATTATTAGTTAAAAAAAATATATTTTAATTCTTTGGAAATAAATATAAGAAAATTAAATAATTTATTTTTTTGATGTCATACACCAAAAAAATAATTATAATAATATTACCCAATTGAAATTATAATAAATCAATTTGTTTAAATTTAATATTCATAAAAATATGACTAATATAACTTTTAATTCTATAAATGATTTAAAGTAAGAAAAAAAAATTTAATTAATAGAAACCTTCATCAAAAAATAAAATATGAACAAACTATAATTCAAAAAGAAGCAAATAATATAATTTTATTAATAAACGAATTAATAACATCAAATCTTAAAATTAAAAAAATAAAAAATTCAAAAATAAATTTATTAATAGAAAATAATTCTTCATTACAAGAAACAAAAAATTCATATAAGAGTTTTATAGGAAAAAAAAGACAAAAAAATATAATTTCAAAACCAAAAATTTTTATGATTAAAAAAATAAAAAATAAATTAGAAGAATTAAAAAAAGAAGAAATATATAGAACAAATTTATCAAATTCATATAAAAGAAGTAGTAAATATAGAGGAGTATCAAAAAATGGAAATAGATGGCAAGTTTTAATTATGATTAATAGAAAAAAAACTTATATTGGTAATTTTGATTCTGAAGAAGAAGCCGCAAAAGCTTATGATAAATTTGCTATTAAATATCATGGAAATAAGGCAAGAACTAATTTTTTTTATGAAGGTTATTGTCAAGTACAAAATAACTAAATTTTAAATATTATATTTTTCTTTATTACTTATTTAGTTTTTAGTAATTTTTTTTTGGTAAATTGATATTTAAATTTGTATTATTTTTTGGTTGGTGAGATTTTTTAATTTAGTTTTTATATTATGTTTATATTATATTTTTATTATTTTTGTAATAAAAAATATTATTTAAAAGTTGTTTTATTTACTTTTTTGAATGGTCTATTTGTTTTAACTTGATTTTTTTTATTTTAAATGTTTTATTTTTGATATTAAAATAAAGTTTAAAACTAATTTTTTTTATTATATATTTAAGAATAGTTATCTGGAGAAAGAATTAAAAAATTATAATATTCAATTAATTAATATTTAATTAATAAAAATAAAATATTTAAATAAAATTTGTTTGATATGATAATTAAAAAAATTGTTTTGAAATATAATGATAAATATTTTAATAAAAATTAAAAAAAAATAAATATGATGGTCAATTTAAAATTAACAAGAGAAATTAAACCAAAAAATTTCAATAATGAAAAAATATCATTAATTATTACAAAAATATCATCTTTAAATTCAAGAAATCAATCAAATACAAAATATATAAAAACAAATCAAATAATAAAACAAATAAATATTAAGGAAAAAAAAAGCAAAAAAAAACAAATAATAAATATTATTAATAATATAAATTTAAAAGAATAATATTAAAAGCAGAAATAAAAAATGATAAATAATCTAAGAAAATATAATATTTATAGAATCATATAATAAAAAAATAATAAATGACATAATATATGATAAAAAAACATATTGTAGGTGATTTTAAAAATTATTTATTATGGGATGAAATGAGTAATATTTTAAAAAGATTTTAATGAATCAAAAAATAGATTACCAAAAATAAATAATAATTATGAAAAATATACTCTTTTTTCTCTTATTTATTTTCCTTTAAAAGATATTATTAAAATAATGTTAAAAAATGTTAAAAGAAAAAAAATATTTAGAAATGATTGAAGAAAATGAAGATAATAATAATAAGAAAGAAAATGAAAATAAAGAATTTAAAAGAATAATTAATTCATATGATATTACTCAAAATATGACTTTAAATACTTATCAAAGTAATTTAACTAATACTTTTAGTTCTTTTCATTTAGAAAATGAAAATAGTTTTAAAGATTTAGGTATTTTAATTAATAAAATTATTAATGATGGAATATCTTTTTTTATGATAATGAAATTATTTCTATGAAATTGAAAAAGATAATAATAAAAGAATTAAAAATTCTTTTGAAAATAATTTAAATGATAATAAAAAAGGTAAAATTTTAGAAATTAAAAGATTAAATTTACAAAATATAAATAATATAATTATTCCATTACATTCAAAAAATATTATTGAAAAAAAAATAATAAAACTCAAAATAATGATAGACAAAAAAATAAATCATTTTTTTTCAACAATACAAAATTTAATAAATGAAAAATCTTCTAATTTATAAAGAAAATAAACTCTAAACAGAAAAATAATATTCAAAATAATTTATTCTTTTCAGAGAAATTTTTATCTACAACATTAAGAGAAATAAATAATAAAAAAAATAATAATAATAATAAGATCAAAGATAAGAAGAATAAATCAATTGAAAGTTTATTAAAAAATATTAAATTTCCTAAACAAATTAGGTCCAAGAACAAAAAAAACAGTAAAACACAAAATAAAATAATAAAAAAGAGAAAAACAAATTTAGTTATTCAAATAAATCTAAATAAAAATACTATTAATAGTAAAATATATTTATCTCAAAATAAAAAAGAAAATAAAACTAATAAATTTATTGAAAAATATAAAAAGAAAAAAGTATACAAATATTAAAAATACACCAATTAATTATATTACAAATAATAATATTACATCTTCATTTTTAATATTAATTTAAATCTTAATCTAGGCCATTCTTTAACACATCCAAATAAAACAAATAAAAAGAATAATAATCAAAGTAATTTTATATTAAAAAAATAATAAAAATAAATATAGTAATATAAGAAATATTTATGGAAATCCTTATCTCCCAATTAATATTAATTCAATTGTTTATAAAACAAAAAATTTAAATATTCAAAATAAAAATATATAAGGAGAGAGGAAATAATATAAATATTATTATTCAAAAACAATTATCTAGTAATACTAATATTAAAAATTATAATAATTAGCCAAGTTTAAATATTAATATTAATTGTAATAATAATATATCTGAAAAAAAATAATCAAGAAATGAAAAAAATATTGTTCTATATTATTGAATATTCAAAGTATAAATAAAGAAAAATTTAGTTATTCAATTTATTGGAATTAAAAATTAAAAAAATAATATTTTACATGAAACAAATATGAGTTTAGAAAAAAAAAATTGAATGTTGAAATTAATAAGATATTTCCTTTAACTTCAAGATTTGATAAAGATATTCCATATGATATTATTTCAAAAATGTTTAAAAAAAATTAAATAAAATAAATTGAAATTTTAATTTTTTTTATATTATTATTTAATAAATCATTTTTAAATTCTTCACTTTTTTTATTAATTATTTTTCTTATGCTTCATAGCTAAATTAAATAATATCTTTTTTTATTGTAAAAGTTCTATCATTTTCACTTATTTATTCCCTAATTTTTTGATTGCATTTTAATCATTATATAAATTTTTTTGAAATATTTAGAAAAGCAAAATTAAAAAATAATAATTTAAATCAAAGTAAAACAAAAATTTATTTTTATTTAAATAATACATAAAAATAAGACACTTGAAAATAATTATTGTTATTATTATAATTCAATATTAAATTAACATATGACAGATATTTTTTTTAAAGAAATATGAATAAATAAATATTAAAACATAATAGGTTACCAATGAAATTTCAGAAAATTGAAATAGAGTAAAATTAATTGAATTATTATATTCAATCTTTATAATTTTCAAAATAAATATAATATATAATC
>JAJMZS010003439.1:0-17732 GCA_023807205.1 Isotricha prostoma | reverse complement strand
GTTGAAGATCCAACAATTAGAAGAAAAGAAGTTAAACCAGTTAGTGAAGATAAAGAAAAAGAACAAGAAGATAAAAAACCAGTTAAAGAAAAAGAAATTATAGAACCAATTAAAAAAGAAGTTAAGCCAGAAGAAAAGGAAGGAAAAACTACTAAAGTTATAAAATCAATTCCTATTAAAGAACAAGAAGAAAATGAAATATTAAAGAAAAAAGTATCATTTAATGAAGTACCAGTTATCAGTGAAGATGAAGAAGATTTAGATGGTGAACAATTTGAAGGAATGAAAGAAACTGAAGAACCATCAAAAGATGAAAAACCACTAATTAAGCAAGAGGAAAAACCAATAAAAAAAGGAAAATTGTCTAAACAAATATCTATAAAAGAATTACCATTTACAGAAAAGGAAAAAGATAAAAAAATAATAGAAAAAGAAGAAGAAGAACCATCTGTTATAAAAAAAGAATCATTAAAAGAAGAAGAAAAACCAATTAAAGTAGATAAAAAACCTATTGAAAAAGAAAAAGAAAAAGATAAAATTAAGGAGGACATAATAGAAGAAGAAAAATTAGAAGAAGTTAAACCAAAAGATGATAAAAAACAAGGAATAATAAAGCCTACAGAAATAATTGAAGAAAAGAAAGATAAACCTGAAGAAGAAAAAGAAATAAAAAAACCAAAAGTTCTAAAAGTAAAAAGATATAAAGATAAAACAAAACCATTGAAGAACAAAAAGAAAAGCCAAAAGAACTAATTGATGAAGAAAAAGAACCAATTTTAGAAAGAAAAGAAAAACTTGTTGATGAAAAAGAACCTAAAAAAGATATTATTATTAAAGAAGAAAAACCAGATATAAAAAAAGATGAAAAAGAAGAACCAGAAAGTAAAAAAGAGGAAGATAAACAAAAACCAAGTCAAGTAGAAGAAGAAAAACCAAAAGAAAAAGAAATTGAAAAAGATAAACATGAAGAAAATAAAGATAAATTAGTTGAAAAACCAATAAAAGAAGAAAAAGTAAAACAAATAGAAAAAATACCAATAAAAGAAAAAGAAAAGCAAATAACTAAAGAAAGTAAACCAGATGATGAAATTAAATCAGAAATAGAAAAAGAGGAAAAGAAACCAGATGATTCAAAAGAAATTAAAGATAAAGAAAAATTAAAAGAAGAAAATATCGATGAAAAGAAACCAATTACAAAAGAAAAAGTAAAACCTGAAATAATAGAAGTTCATAAATTTATTGTAGAACCACAATTTGTTAAAAATGAAGAATTTGTTATAGAAAATGTTCCAATTAAAAAATCAGATATACAACCAGAAATTAAAGAAGTTCATAAATTTGTAGAAAAACCTCAATATTTCAAGAATGAAGAATTTGTTATTGAAAATATTATTAAAGAAGAACCAGAAAAAGATATTAAAAAACCTGAAGAAATAAAAGAAGAAACATTAAAAGAAAAACCAAAAGAAATTAAAGAAGAGAAAGAAAAAGATAAAGATAAAAAAGAACCATTATCAAAAGATGATGAAGATCGTGAACCACAAAAACTTGTAGAAGAAACTAAAAAAGAAGTTAAAAAACCTATAAAACATCAAATTAAAGAAGAAGATAATTTATTAATAGAATTTATTGAAGAAATAAATATTACAGGTGAAAGAAGTAAAACATTAGAAGAAGAAAAACCAACAAAAGAAAAAGAAACTAAAGAAGAACCTGAAAAAGTTAGAGAAATTAAAGAACCTAAGGAAATTAAAGAAAAACCAACAAAAGAAAAAGAAACTAAAGAAGAACCTGAAATAGTTAGAGAAATTAAAGAATCTAAGGAAATTAAAGAAGAACCAACAAAAGAAAAAGAAATTAAAGAAAAACCAGAAGAAATTAAAGAAATTAAAAAAGAACCTGAAAAAGTTAGAGATATTAAAGAACCAAAGGAAATTAAAGAAGAACCAGAAAAAGGAATTGAAGTAATCACAAAATTCAAAGATGTTCTTAAATATGAAAAGAATGATGATTTTATAATAAAAAATATAACTCCTAAAAAGATTGATAATAATGAATTCTACATTAATAATCAATTTACAATAAAGAGTATTTCTCATGAGAAGGAAATAAAGCCTGAAGATAAAAAAGAATTTAAAGAAGATAAAGAAATAGAATTAAAAGATATTCAATCAGATACAATTCAAAAAGAACCAGAAAAAATGAATAATGAATATGAAAGTATTACAGAAGATGAAGAAGATATATTAATTGATCCAAAAGAAATAAAAGATAAAGAAGAATCAATTGAAGAAGAAGAAGAAATTGAAGAAAGTGATGAAGAAACAAAAAAATCAAAAGAAGAAGAAAAACCAAAAACAATAAAAGAAGAAAAGAAAAAAGAAGAAGAAGAAGAGGAAGAGGAAGAAGAAGAAGAAGAAGAAGAAGAAAAAAGTGTAGGAACTCCAAAAGGAATAAAAAGAATAACTCCACAAAAGAAAGAATCTGAAGAAGATGAAGGAGAGGAAAAAGAAGGAAGTGAAAAAGGAATGAGTCTTAAACCAACATTAATAAGTCCATATGACTTTGATAATAATATTAAAAAGGAACATCAATATAGATTAACACCAGATGAAGAAATTCATTCAAAAAAAGAAAAAGAAACTGATAGTAATAAAGCAACAAGAGGATATATAAGTGAAAGAGAAATTGAAATAGAAACTATTCCTGTAAATGAAAATAGTTTCTCTATTCCAGCAATTAAAGAAAAAGTAAAAGAAGAAGAAAAATTAAGAGAAAGAGAAAAAGATGAAATATCAAAGAAAGATAATTTAATAATTACATTAGAAAATGATATTAATATTACAGGTTCAAAAGAAGATTTCATTTATAAAGATTTAATTAAAAAAGATGATGAAGAAAAATCACTTAAAATATTATCACCAGAAAGAGAATCAAAACATGCTCATCATCCACAAAATTCAAGAAGTGTAGAAATGCGTTCACGTTCATCATCAAGTATTCCTTATAGTAATAAAATAATTGCAGCAAAAGGAATGAAACCAAAAATAGGAAAAACTAAACCTATAGATGATAATGAAGACTTAAAATTAGGTAGAAAAAGAATAAGTTCTTATGATAAAAAATCATCATCTATTTTTGATAAAGATTTAGATTATGTTTATGAAAAAGATAATACAAATCCTAGAAAATCTGTTGATCTTTCACAAAAATATAATTTTGAAACTACAACAATTACTATAATTCCAAAGAAAAATAAAGCTCAAGAAGATATTAAAAAATTAGAAGATGATTATAATAATAGAATAAATAATTTGAAAAAACAATATGAAGAAAAAATAAAAGAAATATCTGATTTATATAAAGATAAAGAAAAAGAAATTGAGGAAGAAGAAAAAGAAATTGAAGAAGAAGAAAAAGAAAAGAAAATAACTCCTAAATCAAAACAAAAATTAGAAATAATAATTGAAGGAAAGAAGAAGAAAACTACATTACCAAAAGAAGAAAAAGAAATAGAAAAAGAAAAAGAAGAAAAAGGAGAAAAAGGAGAGGAAATACATAAACCAAAATTAGAAATTATTATTGATGTAACTGAGAAAAAATCAAAACAATCTTCTCCAAAAGAAGAAGAAAGAGTCCCACAATTATCAGATGATGAAGATAAATATGAAAAAGAATTAATAATAGAATCAAATTCAATTCAAATAAATCGTCAAGAAATAGATACTGATGATGTTGCTGTACAAGTCCCACAAGATTTAGAAGATTCATTAGATTTTCCATTTATTAAATCATTTGATATTAATTCAATGGAAGTTATTCATAATTCAGATGATTTTATTCCTTCACAAGAGAAGAATATTCATGTTTCAGAATTATCAAAAATATCTGATAAAGATGTTTCAATAAAAGAAAAAGACAAAAAATCAGATAAAAAAGATAAAAAATATAAAAAGTCAAAAACAATAAGAAAACCAAAGGATGTTAAAGATGAAGGAACTCAATCAAGTCCTCATTTATTACATCATGTAATATCATCTGGAAGTATAAATATTCTAAGTTATCGTTCATCTTTTGATAGTGAAGTAACAAAAACAAAAGATAAAGAAGAAGATATTGATAATCAATCAAATTCAAGTGAACTACTTAAATCTGATAATAATACAATACCTTCTGATAGAAATGTAAAAGATGATAAAGAAATAGATACATCTAAAAAGAAAAAACGTGGTAAAAAAACCAAAAAAGTAAAAAGAAAAATAACTAAAAAAGATTTAGCAAAATTAAAGAATGTAATATCAAAAGCTGATAATAATCCAAATATTAAATTAAGTCAATTTTTCTTTAAATGGAAAAAATTGAAAGAAAGAAGATCAAAAGCAAAGAATTTATTAATAAGAGCATTTATTAGAAAAGATTCAGTACCAAAAATAATTGCATCTGGTGAAGAAAATGAAAATATTTTAAAGGAACATTGTTTCAATAAATGGAGATTAATATCATCACATTTTTCAGTAATTAAAAGTATTATACCAATGAAATCAATAAAAAGTAAAAATAAATCAAGTTCTCGTTCTTTATCTTTCTCAAATTCAGGAAAAGGAGTTGCACCTACAAATGAAAGACCAATTCGTAATAAAAAATTATTTGATGCTGTTGTTAGACATATAACAAGAGATGGAAACTTTAATCCAGAAGATATGTTAAATAAATATTTCAATAAATGGAAATCAATAAATGGAGAAAAAAGACAAAGACATAGAAGTAGAAATGAGATTAGTTCATTTGATAATATTATTAATCCATATGATTATGATAATATTAGAATTAATCCACTTTTAGATGAACTTTCTATTAAACCTACTCCACAAGAAGTAATTGTTAAAGAAATTATTCCTAGAGTTAGAATTAATGAAAAAATTAAATTGTTGGTTTCTTTAAATCAAAAAATGAGAATTTTATTCTATAAATGGAAAAATATAAGTCAAATGGAAGAAGAAGAAGAAGGAAAAAGAAGTAAAGATGATAGTATGAAAATATTAAGAAAGTTAAGTAAAACATTAAGTAGACCATTACCTTATATTCAAAAATTAAAACCTTATGAAATTAGAAGGAGAAATCGTACAATAGCTAGTGCAAAGGATGTTAGAAAGAAAAGTATAGTTGATTTTGATGAAGTATTAAGAAGATCATATAGTAAATTCTTTTCAAATATTAAAAAAGAAAAAAGTAGAGATTATTTCAGAAGATTATTTAAGAAAAAAATTGAGAATGAAATTCCACAATTAAGAAAACAATTAACAATTGCTAAATTATTACCAAAAGGTCTTAATTATCTTAGATTATATTTACTTAGAAATTATTTCAAAAAATTAACAAAGAATTTATTAAGTTATGACCAGAAATTCACAAAAATTTTAAAGAAAATTGATAATAAAGAAGAAATTTTACCAAGTTTAAGAAATATAGCTGCTTCATTTATTCAAAAAAGTTATAGAAAATATCGTGAAAGAATAAACAAAAGATTTAGAATTAATCAATTATCAAAATTATTTATGAATTTAGATGAAGATAGTATACTTAAATTATTATTTACTAGAAAATGGAGATATAGAAATAAAAAAGAGAAACAAAATTCAAAAGAATTCAGAATTAGATTTAAGAAATTCTTTAATAGGATTGTTGGAAGAAAAATAATGAATGAGTTATCAATATTGACTGAAAAATATTCAAGTTATATTAATATAGTCAAATTTGGAGAAATATACAAAAATATATTTTCAAGAAGATTATATAGGGTTCTTAGAATAAGATTTATTTTAGCTAAATTTATTGCTGATGATGATAGTGAATTTAAGAAGAAATATATAAGAAGTTCAATGATGAAAAAATGGAATGAGAAATGTAAAGATTTAAGAAGAAAAAGAAATGGATTAATGAAAATTAGAAGAATCTTAAAAATACATTCAAAGAAAGTTTTGATTGTGACATTTAAACTTAAGAAATTTAAATTACATTTCTTATCATATGCTATGATGAAAAGAAATAATAATCATAATGTGACTTCACCTAAAAATAATCAAGAGTAAAATCTTGTTTACCTAATTAATTAATTAGGGTTTATTTTTAATTTTAAATATATTCTTTATTTTTTATTTTTTATTTACAAATTATTTTTAATTATAATATTAACAATTTAAATTTTTTTTTTTTTTTATAAATTAAAATTAAATAAAGTATAAATTTAATCTTATCAATTTTAAAAAATATAAAATATAAAAATGGATTTTGAAGATGAAAAAAAATAAATGATGACAAAATTATATTTCATATAATAGCAAATTTATTGATAAAAATAAAAGAATCTATTTAAACTGAAAATAATTTAGAAAAAAAAGACAAATAGAATTTATGACAAAAGTCTTTAATAATACATTATAAAAAAAAAAACATTTAACACCTTTTTAAAAGCATTATTTCAATTAATATATATTTTGAAATGTAAAGATAAGATTATATATTAATAAATAATTAAATTCAAAAATAGAAATTATCTAATTATCTAAAATTTATTTTAATGAAGATCTTCAAATTGTGCAAACAAATATATAAAATGAAATATTTGTGAATATATTAAACAATATCAACTAGTGATTCTATATTTTAAGATTCTAATAATGAATTTACATGAAGAATTTTAAATATCCTTCTGTTGAAGGAATAATGAAGTTTTTATGTATCCATAGTAAATTATTTTTTATTTATATTTTTGTCAGTATTTTATCTACTTTCTATGCAAAAAACTCTTGAATAAAGTTAATAATGATATTCAACATACAAATTTCAAGATTTATATTAAATTATAATAATTTTTGTTGTCAAATTTAATTCTTTATTAGATAATTCTAAATATTGGATAATAGAAAGGAAACAATTAAAAAGCTAACTATTTACATATAAACTTATATCAGATATAACAAAAGATAATATATATGATTATTACATTCTTTTGAAAATTGTTATCAAATATATACTTTTAATTAATCTCAATTATCTTTTTATTAAAAAGGATTTATTGAACAAATAAAGATATTTGATTGATTAAAAATTTCTTTATAAATCTACAATAAAAAAATTGATGTTATTCATAGACAATTATTTAAATGATAATTATATTTTCAATATTTTAAATTTTTTATAGATACTTTAAAATTAAATATATTTATTATAATACACTATCTTTTTTTAAATTATATAAAAATATTTTTGTCAATTTTTGAAAAACTAATTATATAATATTTCCTAAAGTTTTTAAATATTCAAATATAATTCAGATATTTTACAAAATTATAAAATAAAAAAATAATACTTAAAATTAGGAAATTAAATTATTTGAGAAATATAAATTATTTAAAAGGATTTGATTAATTAAATGATTATATTGAACTATAATCAGTTTTTTTTGTTTTTCATATCATATTTATATATTTAAATAAATTTAAGAACTTTTATAAAATTCATTATAATATTTAAAAAAAACCTATTTAATATTCCTTCAAATTTCAGCCTATATTTTGTAAAATAGATTTTTATTTTGGTATTAACAAAATACTTTGTTATTTTTTATTTTTTCCAAAAATAAATTTAAAACTTTTTTGTATTCATTTTAAATTTTATAATGATAAAATTTTCAATTAATATATTTTGAAAAAAAAAATTATATTTACAATAATAAAATGAATTCTACAAAATATGCAAAATTCATTCCCCCAAAATTAGAATTTAAAGGTGACCTAACAAAAATGCAAGTTAAAAACAAAATATCGTTTGGTGATGCATTCATAAGTAGATTAATGATGTTTAAAGGATATATAATATTAAATGTAAACAATGGAATAGCATTTTATGAAAAAGAAACATACACAAAAATATTTCAAGAAGATTTTACAACAGATGACATTTTATCAATAAAAAAATTAGATGATGATACATTATTAATAGCTGCATTTGATAAAACAAGAATAATAAGATTTGAAGAAAAAGAACCAAAAAAAATATCATATGAATTAATACAAGAAATTACTGATACAGATTTTTATTACATTGGAGAATTATTATCAAATGGTTTACTTTTATTAGCAGGAGGAGATCAAAAATATGTTTTTTATCAACTTGAAAATTTCGTTTCTGATAGAAGAATTAGTAAAAATAATTTATTTAAAAAAATTGGAGAAATTGAAAAAGTTCATAATGTTTATAATGATGATTTTGCAAGAGTAATTGATTTAAATTCAGGATATCTTTTTTCTATGATGAATGATGATAAAAATATTAAAATAATTCAATATGAAGGAGATTTTAAAATTATTAAAAATATTGATGGTTATCAATTACATGATGCTTGTTTAATTTCAGATAAATATGTTGTTTTAAAAGGATTAACACATCCAAAATATTATACTTGGTTATTTGATGTTGAAAAATTAGAAGTTGTTAAAAAATGGGAAACTCCTGAAAATGATGGTTTTGCTCTTTGTATTTCTGAAAATAAATTTTTTACTGGATCTACTTTGTCTTTAGCTATTTCTGTTATTGAAGAAAATAATGGAAATTTGGAATTGAAAGATATTTATAGAGTTAAATATGCTGATGTTAAAGATGAATATGATTTTGAAAAACAATTTATTGATATTCTACTTTTGAATGAAAATTCTTTTATTGGATGTAGTTATAATTCTTTATTAGCTGTTATTGATTGTATTTAAAGATTTGATTTTAAAATTGATTTAATAAAAATTTAGGGTTAAAAAATTATTTAATAAATATTATTATTATTTAAAAATAAAATGGAAAAAAATAAATAAAAAAAAATAAATTTTTCTTTTAAATATTTTATATAAAAATCAAAAATAACTAAAGAATAATCCCAAAAATTAAAAAAAAATTAAAAACACGAAAAAAAAAAAAAATAAAAAAAATTAAAAAACCTTTTTTTTAACTAGCTTCCTCTCCTTCTTCACCTTCTTCTTTTTTAGGTTTCTTTTTCTTTTTCTTCCCTTCATCTTTATTAATTTCAGGATATTCAACACCTAAATTAATATTTCTCCTTGATCTCAAAACAGTAAAAGTCCTAAAAGCAGTTTCTCCTTGAGGAGTATTAGCTAAAATTTTTTCAATTTCAAAAAGTATATTTTTATCTAATTTCTTATAAAGAGAAAGAGCTTTAATATTTTCTTCTAATTGAGAAATTTTAGTAGCTCCCATAATACTAGAAGAAACATCAGGATTAACAATAACCCAAGCAATTGCTAATTGTGCAAGAGTACAATTTAATTTTTTACATACTTCACTTAATTTATTTAATTTAGCATCCCATTCTGGTTTTTTATCAAAATAAACTTTCAAAACTGGAGTAGCATCTTTATTTCTTAAATATCTTGAATCACTTGGTACTTCTTTTATATATTTTCCAGTTAAAGTTCCTGAATAAAGAGGAGAAAAAGCACTAATTCCAATTTGATATTTTCTTAATAAATCATTAAATTCACTTTCCATTCTTTCTCTTCTTATCATATTATATTGACATTGTTCAACAATTGGTTTTATATAATTTCTTTCATTACAAATTTTAATAGCTTCCATAATTTGACATGCAGTCCAATGTGATGTTCCCCAATATAATATTTTTTCATCTTCAATTAAATCATTCATAGCTTTACAAGTTTCTTCTAATGGAGTTCTCATATCATAACGATGACAATATAATATATCAACATAATCTAATTGAAGTCTTTTTAATGAATTTTTTATTCCTTCCATAATATGTTTTCTACTTAAAAATGAATCATTAGGATCATCACCAATACGATAAATTTTAGTAGAAACTACAATTTTTTCTCTTGGAATATTTAATTTTTGTATTGCTTTTCCTAAATTAATTTCTCCTCTTCCTAAACCATAAACTTCTGCAGTATCAAAAAAATTTATTCCATTTTCTAAACATAGTTTTACTGATTCATATGTTAAATCTGCATTATCATTATTTGCCCAGTTTCCATAACTTAAAACTGATACTCTAAGACCAGAATTTCCTAAATGACGATATTCCATTTTTTCCCAGTTTGGTTTTGTTTCTGGACGATTTGGATCTAAAATTTCTTCTGGTTGATTTGGCTCTTCATGAGGAACTGATGAACCTTCTGGACGAGCTTCTTGGATTGAGTTGTCTTGATCTGACATTTATATTTTTTTTAATTAGTTTTGTTTTGTTTTTTTTTTTATTTTTTTGGGTTTTTTTTTATTTTTTTTTTTGTTGGTTATTTTTTAATTTAATTAATTTTTTTTTTAGGGAGAAATTATTTTTTATTTTAAAGTTTATATTTTATAGTTTTTTTTTATTTATTTATATTTAATTAAAATATTGTAATTAATTATTTTTGTTGATATTATTTTTTAGTTTTTTTAGTTTTGTTGGTTTTGATATTTTTTTATATTTTAAATTTTTATTACCTTTGAATAACATACTATTTTCAGTTAAATTTTCATGATTTGACTTTTTTAAAATTTGTTTATTAATTTTTTTTTCAAATAATTTCATTGTATTATTAGAAATTGGAGTTATTTTAATTAATTTATTATTTGTATTAGAAGTATATAAATTCAAATTACGTGAATTAATATCTTTTTTCTGTTTTGGAATATTTAAAATATCATGATTAAATAATTTACATTTATTGCCAATTCTAATTGTTTTATTTAAATTATTATTACTAAATAATTCATAAATACCTTTAATAATTTTATTTTTATTTTTTTTTCTTTCATTTGAATTATTTACATGTGGAATTGTTTGAAAAGGAGATTTGGCATTTGATTGAGTTGAACAAAAAGTTTGAAAAAAAGACTCACCTTTATATATTGATAAAGTAGTAATTGGTCTCATAGTTGATTTTGTAATTGCTTTATTATAACTTTTTGAGGAATCTTTAATTTTAAATTCATTTATTTTATTATTTACAATATAGTTATTATTATAATTATTATTTTTATTTGTTCCTGATGATGAATAATTTGTTGAATTATTACTATTTGAAATTTTTTGACTTGGATTTTTTTTTAATGAATCTTTTTTTAAACTTTTTGATTTTTTATCATTTAAATTTTTGTTACCTACAATAAAATAATAATTCATTTTTTTTTCTTTTTTAGGAACACTTTTAAATATATTATTATTTTTCTTTTTTTTATTCATACTTTCCGAAGTTAATGTTAAAAAATTTGAATTTTTAATATTAATAACTCTTTGATTTGGACTTTTATTTTTAAAACTAAAATTATTTTTTTTCTTCCTATTTTCATTATTTATTTCTATAGTATTATTATTATTATTATTTATTTTATTTTTTTTATTTACCCCGCAATTTCTTTCAAAATATTCTTTCAAATTTTTTTCTAATATTTTTTTTAAATCTTTATCTTCTTCCAAAACATTTAAATTAGATTTTTTATTTCTTTTATTAGTACTAATTAATTTAATATCTAAATCACTAACCATAATATTCTTATTTTGAGTAGGTGAAGAATTAAAGACATCTGGAATTAATTCAACTTTTTCATTTCTTTTTGGAGTTGAAAAATAATTATGAAAACTATTATGATTTAAAAATTTATCATCTTCTATATTATTTGATGAATGATTTTTACTATTTTCAAAGTAATAAGTTGGAAAATGAATATCTGCTTTTTCATCAAGAATTATTCTTTGACTATCATTTCCTTCATTATCATCATTTAAATCTTCAAAAAATAATTTTTGACTATTTTCAATTGATGATATTGAAACACTTAATTCAGTTTTTAATGGTTGATAATTGTATTTTGGACTAGTTGCTATCATAAAGTAGAATTTCTAAATTAAAATTTAAATTTTAATTTTATTACTCAATTAAATTTTGGTTAAAATTTTAAATCATAAATTAAAATATATATATATAAAATATAATAATATATTTAAATAAAATTATTTTTCTTTTTCACAAATCAACATACCTTTATCATATACTGATGAAAATATTAATTTATTATTTATTATACTTCCTGAACTAATTCCTTTTAATTTATTTTTTAATAAATAAACATCTTTAATTTCATAATTATTATTTGGATCAATTACTTCTAATCCTCCATATACATCTTCATTCCCTAAATTACCATTCATAAAATAATTTTTAGCCATTTTATTACCACTATACATTTTTCCTATTATTCCAGCATATAATAAATTATTTTTTTCATCATAATCTAAATTATCTATGCAATAATTACTTTTGATATCTTTTATAAAATTAATATCAAATTTTCTTTCCCCTAATTTAAAAACTTTAATATTTTTTTCAAAAGTTTGTGCCATAAATAATATTTTATCTTTTTTATTATAAGCTAATCCATTATTAACTATTCCTTCACCTCCATTTATTTTATTAATTTTATTATTAGAATAAATATACAAATTTGTTAATTTCATACTTAATAATCTAGTAAATAAACCTGAATAATTAATAATAAAATTTTTTATGAAATTTACTTCATTTTTATGAACAGGATAATTAATAATTCTATAAGTAGTAAAAAAAAATGTATTTTTATCAATAGCAGCAATACTATTTAAAGTACCAAAAAATTTATTAGGTAATTTAATACTTTTAACATGTTTTAATTTCAAAGGAGAAAATTCAATATTAACAACTTCTATTCTTTCTCCTTCAGTATAAGCATGATTTATTATATATAATAAATGACCATCTAATAAACTTATTCCATGTGGATTAAATGGTATTTTTCTTGGATAATTTTCAATTGGAATTTCAGTTAAAATTTCGTTTTTTAAATTTAATAATATTAATGTACCTTTTTCACCTTTATGATTTAGATAATTATAATTATAGTATAATTTTAAATATGTTGTTGATGAACCTATTATATATTCATCATTTATTTTTACAAAATCTTCAATTGGTTGATTTGAATTTATTTTTTTGCATTTTGTTTTATTTGAAAAATTTATTTCTTCTACATTTTTAAAATATTCATTATATGAAATTTCATTATAAATCATAAATGAAATAAGAAAAATTAAAAAAGATAATATTAAATATCCTTTTTTCATCATTTTTATCCTATTTAATAATATAATTCCCTTACAAAAATATAAAATAATATATAAAATAAATAACCAAAAAATAATTTTATTAATAATAAAAAAATAAAAAAAATGGAAGAATCAATCCAAAATAACTTAAATCAAAATACCACAGAACCAATTTCAACTATATCATCAATAACAAGTTCACAACAATACAAAAAATTAAGAAGACTTGATTCATATGTTGATAATGAAAAAGTAAAATTAGGTTTAGATGGTCCATTAATAGCATATGGAAAACATTATCAAAGAACATATACAAAAATTCCAAGAAAAAAAAGAAAAAAATGTGATGATATTTCATTAAGTTCAAATTCAGAAAGTCCAAATAGAATTAATAAAAATAAAAATTTTAAAAAAGTTAAATTTTTTGATAATCCTCATTTAAATTTAAAACATGCAAGTGATGAAATTGATATTAGTGTTTATGATGAAGATGAAAATAAATTGAATAATTCTCAAAAAGAAATTTTAAATAAAATTAAAAATTTATCTGATAAAGAAAGAAAAAAAATTATTTTATTAGGTATAAATTCTTTACCTAAAGAAGAAAGAGATAAAATTATTTTAAAAGGTATTGAAACTTTATCTGATGAGGAAAAAAAGAAAATAATTTTATTAGGAATTGATAGTTTATCAAAAGAAGAAAAAGAAAAAATTATTTTAAATGGAATTCAAAGTTTATCCGAAGATGAAAAAATGAATATTTTATTAAATGGTTTTGAACAATTATCTGATAATGTAAAAAGAAGAATTTTAGATAAATTAAAAGATTTACCTGAAGATTTAAAAAATAAAATTTTAACTCAAGGAATTGATTCTTTAACTGATGAAGAAAAGAAATTATTTTATAATTCATTAAATAAAAATTTATCAGAAAAAGAAAAAAATAAACTTTATTTAAAAGGATATGAACAATTATCAGATGAAGAAAAAGAAAAAATATTATTAAACGGTTATGAACAATTATCAGATGATGAAAAGAATAAAATATTATTAAAAGGATTTGAGCAATTATCAGATGAAGAAAAAGAAAAAATATTATTAAAAGGTTTTGAACAATTAACAGAAAATGAAAAGAATAACATATTATTAAAAGGATATGAATTGTATTTAAATGAAAAAGAAAGATTACAAAGAGAAGAAGAAGAAAATGCAAAAAGAGAAAAAGAAAGACTACAAAGAGAACAAGAAGAAAATGAAAAAAGAAGTAAATTATTAGAATTTAGTAATAATAATGAAAGTACTGATAGATTTTATGATGATAAATATAGTAAAGAACAAACTATTAATTTTGATAAATTTAATAGAGAATTAACACAAGATGAAATTGAAGAATGGAAAAGAATAAAAAAATTACCAAAATGGAAAAAAGCAACAATGGAAATGTTAAATATTACTGAAAAAGAATATGATGCTTGTGCATTAAAAGTAAAATTACCTACTCATAATAAAATTAATAATAAAAAAATTGATTATTATGATAATAATCTTAATTCTAATAATTTAAATAATAGAAGTTTTAATTATTATTCTGGTATTGGAAGAGGTCCTTATACTACAAGAGGAATTAATGATTATCATAATGATATTTTAATGTTTCCAATTTATCAAAAGTGTGAAAGTGAAAGAGCTCGCATTAATAAATTTCATGATGAAAAAGATTTGAATTTTAATAAATATAAAAGTTCTAATCCACTTTTTTATATTTATCCCGTTAATAAATATAGACAATTATATCAAAAATAAAAAAATGAAAAAAATCAATATTACTAAAATGTAATAGTTAATTACATTAAAAAATTATTTAATTTTTTATTATTTTTATGAATCTATATATATGTCATAAGTAAATTTATTAAAAAATTTTTTATATATAAAATATTAAACAAAAATACAATGCATAAAATATATTATATCTATTAATTAATAAAATAAATAAAAAAAAAAACAAAAAAAAATAAATTATAATTTTATTTAAAAAAAAAAGAAAAAAAAAAAAAAAAACAAAAAAAAAGAAAAAAAAAAAAATCACCAAAAATAAAAAAAAACAAAAAATAAAATTTAATATATATCAATTAAAAAAATTCAAAAGAAAAAAAAATGAAAAAAGTCCAAGAAATCATATTAAGAAACGATACAGAAACAATAAAAAACCACACAACTGAAATAACAAAACTAAGTAAATATGATAAAATTCTTTTAAAAGGAAATAACATATTTATAAAATTTGAAGGTAAAGAACCAAGAACAATTCCATTACATTGGACAAAATCTTTTTTTACAATATGTAAAATGTCAAGAGCAGTACCCGAAGAAATAATTTTATTTAGTTTATATATCATTGAAGATACTGTTACAGAAAGTGAAAATGTAAGTGGAACTGAAAAACCAAAAAAAAAAATTCCCATTCCTCAAAAATTCAAACAATCTATAATTAATAATTTAATGAAAAAAGGTAATCCAATTGCAAAAAATCCTATTATTTATCGTAAAATTTGGCAAAATTTTTATAAATTACTATTTATTTTTCCTATTATTATTTTATTAGGTTTTTTAATTCAAATGATTAAATTTAAATTTGTTATTTTTGCTTTGGTGAAGTTGATTAATTATTTATTAATTGCTTTATTGGTTCTTACAGCAATTTTAGGAAATCAAAAAATGGAAAAAAAAAATGTTCAAGAATGGAAAGAAATTAATTTATTTATTTATGTAATGTGTGGTATTAGTTTATTTACTATTTTATCTTGTTTTTCTTCTTCACTTGGTGGAAAAGTTTATGATTTTTTAAGTGCTATGAGAATTCTTATTGTTCCTTTTTATTTAATTTTAATGTTGGTTTTAGCAATTATTTTATTATTAAATAATGAAATGACTAAATTTTATGAAAAATATCATGAAGAAGAACAATCTGGGAAATTATTAGTTGAAATTGAAGGATAAAAAAAATAGTTTTAAATATTCTTCTTCCTTTATTATTTATTTAAAACTTTATTTTATGGGAAAAATTTAATTTGATAATTATTATTTATTTTTAATATTTAATTATATATTATTATTTTTTATTATTTTTTATTATTTTTTTTTTCATTTTGAAGCATATAATATCTTTCTTTCATTTTATCATCAACAGAAATGAATTCTCCAATAAAACTTTTTGAATCAAATTTACTAGGATAATAAAGACCATCACGAGCCATTCTAAAACATTCAATAACTTTTATAAATTTAAAACATGATTTTCCTAAATCTTGACTTGGATCTTGAAAATTTTCTAAACTTAATAAATACTTTCCTTTATTTCTCTTATAAAAAAATCCTCCAAATCTATTACTAATACCAACTTTATCATATTCAAAATTAAAACCATAAAATTGAAAAAAACCAATTAATAAAGTTCCTAAATTTGTATTTCTTTCTTTATATAAATTATTTTTAAAAAAATACCTTATGTAAGCATATAATAAATTAAATATTATAAATGAACTAACTCCTCCTTGATGAACACTATTTAAATTTTTTTGTCTTAAATAATATTTAATTAAATAATTTAATGGTTTAATCCAAGGAATTTCTTTAATAATAGAATTAACTATTTTATTACTTGCATAACCATTTTTTCTAAAAATACTTATATCAATATTAATATTTGTTTCTTTTAAAGTTGATTTAATTATTGGAGTTCTTGCTTTAATTACTTCAATATAAGAAAATTTTTCTTCTTTAATAAATATATCACTTATTTTTTTTAAAATTTTTTCTTCTGAATTCTTACTTTCATTTATATCAGGAAGAATTAAAATATCTATATCAGAATCTGGTAAATTTAAATTTGTTGCAAATGAACCATAAATTGCTAATTTCCAATTTGGCCATATATTATTTATTATTTTTTTTATTTCATTAAATGTTTTTATTCTTAGTTCATTTTCTTTTTTTGTTGGTTTTATAAAATTATAAAATTCAATTATTTCAAAATGTAATTTTAATATTCCTCTATTTTTCTGGGATAAACTTTTTTTTGTAATCCATGGGAAAAATTGTTCTGGATTAAATGGAATTGATTCAACTTTATAATTGTTATTATCTTTTTTATCTTTATTATAATTTTTTTCTTTGTTATTATATGAATTATTTTTATTATTTTTATCTTCTTCATCCATTTCTATCATATCTAGATTAAATAATCTTGATAATTTTTTTTTCTCTAATTTTTTTTTTAATTCTTCTTCTTCATCTTCTTCACATTGTGTTATATCGTTAATTATTTTATTATTATTATTTTTTTCTTCTTCTATTTCTGAATCATCTATCATATTTATAACATCTTCATTTTTATTTTTGTTACGGGAAACTTTTATATTTTCTTCTTCTTCCTCATCATCTGAGCTTAAAATATATTTCGATTGTCTTTTATTTCCTAAAAATTTTTTTTGAGAGTCCATAACAATGATAAATTTAAAAAAATATTTTTAAATATAAATGAATAAGTGAAAAATAATTTTTTTTTAAATATATGAGTTTTTCA
>JAJMZS010003438.1:0-17756 GCA_023807205.1 Isotricha prostoma | reverse complement strand
AAAGGTGGAAAAGGAGAAAAAGGAGGAAAAGGAGAAAAAGGAGGAAAAGGGAAAAAAAAAGAAGAAAAAAAAGAAGAGAAAAAAGAAGAAAAAAATGATGATGATGACTTTGATCCTTTTGCAGAAGAAACTGAAGAAGATAAAGCAAATTTAGCAAAATTAAAAGAAAAAAATAAAGGTGATAAGAAAAAAGAAAAAAAAGGTGAAGTACAAAAATCTTTTGTTTTAATTGATGTAAAAGTTTTTGATCCTGAACAAGATTTAGATGCTTTAGCTCATAAAATTCAAACAACTGTTAAAAGAGATGGTCTTGTTTGGAAACAAGAATATAAATTACAAGAAGTTGCTTTTGGAGTTAAAAAAATTGTTATGGGATTAATTGTTGATGATGAAACTGTTTCTGTTGATGATATTATTGATGAATTGTGTAGTTGGGAAGAAGAAATTCAATCTGTTGATATTGTTGCTTTTAATAAACTTTAGTTTAGGTTATTTTTATTGGGAGATTTATTAGTATTTAAAAATATCTTTTTTAAAAATTGATTTTTTCATTTATTTTTATTTTTTTTTTTTTTTAATTTTTTTTTTGGAATTTAATTTAATTTTTTTTTCATTTTTTAACCATAAATATTTATTTTGATTTGAGGTTTAATTTATTTGTTTTTTAGTTTATAATTGAAATTTATGATGAATTTAAAGTAATAAGTTGATCTTTTGTTCCTAGAATTGAACCCTCTAGGAAGCAAGATACTTCGATGAATTATTTATTTTTACTGATATTTAATAATTTAATTAATAATATTTTTTTTTTATAAAAATATTTTTTTAAGTTAAATAAAAATGGAAAATTCAAATAAGGAATTAACACAAAATAATAAAAAAGGTGTTAGAGTTTATAGTATTATATATGAAATTATAACTGAATTTTTAGGTCAAACTACAATTTTACCAAAAGAATTATTTGGACAATGTAAAAAATTAAATAATGATTATAAAGATAAAAGAAATTATGAATTTAGTTTAATATATGAAGAAATAAAAAAAGCTAAACCAATTGTTTTTAAATATAATGAAAATGATTTATTCTTTTTCATTGAATATATATTTAATTCTAATCAAACATTTCTTTTAAAAAATTTAGTAGTACCTTCTCAATATATTGGATATTTTGATGATATAAATGAAGATGTTTATCAATTTTATCTTAATTCATTTAAAAAATTGCCTAAAGCAAAGAAAATTAAGGAGTTTCAAGACTTTTTAATAAAAGGAAAAAATTATAAAAATATGATTAAATTACTTGATAATATAATTGATTCATCAATTAATTTAAAGAAAAAAAATGTTACAAACAAAAATAATTTAAATAATATAAATTATGGATTGTTAGATTCACTTGAAAAAGCTAATAATGAACAATTAGATAATTTATTGAAAAAATATAAAATAAATAAATATAATACTTCAAATCTAAAAAAAGCTATTTTATTTAAAAAATATTTATTAAACAATATTTATGGTTTAAAGAAGGAAAAATTTGAAAAAAATTATGAATATTTCTTTAACAAAAATAAAATATAAATAAACATAAATTAAAAAAACATAAATAAAAAAAATAAATTGAAATAATTGTTTTAATCTAAAAAATAAAAATCATTAAAATTTAAAAAAAAATAAAAAAAATATTTATTTCTTAATCAATTGTTTCAAATACTCAATTTCCAAAATTTCTCTTTTTTCATCTTCTTCATTACTCAAAGTAATTTCTTCCATTTTAGACAATCTTTTATTATTACTTTTCTTAGAATTATTATTATTTTTATCACTAGAAAAAGCTTCAAAACTTTCCATAATACTATTAGTATTAACTTTCTGATCACTGACTCCACTATTTTCAACTAAATTATTAGCAATATATTTTTTAAAAGTTTGTAAAGAAATTAATTGTTCTTCAATAGAATTAACAGTAATTAATCTATAAACAAAAACTGATTTTTTTTGTCCAATTCTATGAGCTCTATCAATTGCTTGCATATCTTTAACAGGATTCCAATTATGATCATACATTATTACTATATTTGCACTTGTTAAATTTATTCCTAATCCTCCTATATTTGTTGTTAATAACATTAAATTAATTGAGGGATCTTTATTAAATTTATCTACATAATATGTTCTATCTTTTGCTTTTATATCTCCTGTTAATGTTAAATAATTTATTGATGAGAATTTTTCTTTTAAAAATATTTCTAAATATGAACACATTTGTTTATATTGTGTAAATATTAATACTTTATTTTCATAATATGATGATGAGAAATTGTTCTTTTGATTTTTATTATTTGATGATGATTCAAAACCTAAACTTGTTAATAATACTTCTAATGCATTAAATTTTCCACTTTTTGATAATATAAATTCTTTTGTTTTACATTCTTTATTATTTGAATCTTCTTTTAATAAAATTGAAGGATGATTACAAATTTTTCTTAATTTATCAATTAAACCAAGAGAAGAATTATTTTTATTATTTTTAGGATCTGAATAAATTTTATTATATTTTTCATATAATTCTCTTTGTTCAACAGTCATATCACAAGTATAATCAGAAATAGTTTTTTCAGGAAGTTCTTTTAAAACATCAATTTTTAATCTTCTTAATATAAAAGGTTTAATTCTTTTTCTAATTTCCATTAATGAAGTTTTAAAAATATTTTCTTGTAACTTTTCTTCTAAATTTAATTTTTTAATATTATTATGAATTTTCTTATGATATTTAATTTCAAAATCATTTTCATTTCCTAAAAATCCAGGCATTAAAAAATCAAACAAAGCCCATAATTCCATAACATTATTTTGAATTGGTGTACCAGTTAAAATAATTCTTCTTTCACTTTTAATTTTTCTAATACTTTGATAAACTTTAGTTTTAGGATTTTTAATTAAATGAGCTTCATCTAAAACTAAATAAAAAAATTCTTTTGAAGTAAACATTTCTTCAGTATTTTCTCTTGCTTTTTCATAAGAAGTAATATAAATAACAATTGTATCATTTGAATTTTTTTTTTTAAGTTTATTTTGTTTAATATCATCAGGACAATTTACAGCTTGAATTATTAAATCATTTTCATCAAAAAATTTTTTACTTTCTTGAATCCAATTTAAAATAAGAGTTGTTGGACAAATAATTAAACTATTTGGAAGTTTTTTATCTTTTGATGAATAATTTAAAGTCGCATGTGCAATTGAAACTAAAGTTTGTATTGTTTTTCCTAAACCCATATCATCACATAATGCTAAACCTAAACCATAATCACCTAAAAATAATAACCAATTTATTCCTATTAATTGATATGTTCTTAAATTTAATTTTAATTTTATTTTTAACTTTTTTATATCATAGATATTTTGAGAAAATATTTTTGATATGAATTCTAGAGATTTTGCATTTGTTGCTGTTTTTGATAATTGATCGTAATTATTACCAAATTTTAACATTGATATTATTTTCATTTGATCTGAAAATATTGTTATTGCAAATTTTCTTATTTTTTCATTTTTATTATTTATATAATGTAAAATAATAAAAACAAAATCTATTGAATTTGTTTTTAATTTTTCATTTTTTAATACATAATAAATAATATTAAAGAAAAGTGCATGTTCTTCATTTAAATTACAAAATAAATATTGAAGCATACTTTTATCTGAATAATTATAAAATATATTTTCACCTTTTATTAATATATTTCCTGTTATTTCTACATCTTCATTTTTTAATTCAGGTGAATTTAAAATATTTTTAAATTCTTCAAAGTCAAAACATTGGATTTTATTTTTTAATGAAGTTAATAAAAATAATAAAATTATAATTTTCCTATTTTTATTTTCATTTATTCCATTTATATAATTGTTTACTATATTTTTTATTTCATCATTTTTATTTTTTTTGATATATTCATTAAAAAAATATTTAATAGGTAAAAATTTGAAATCTTCAATTTGTTGTTCTTCTTTTTTCTTTTTGAAAAAATCTTCAAAATAATTTATTGAATTTTCAATAAAGATTGAAATAATTTTATTAACTGTTGCTTTATTTTCAAGACTATCAATTAATTCTAAAACATATTTAATAAAAATTTTATTTTCTTTTATATTCAATTTTAAACAATTTAAAAATGAATTTGTAATAGAAGAAATTTTAGCACATTTAGTATTTTTATAATTTGAATGAATAAATAAACAAACTGAAGCATATCCTCTTATTTTTTGTCTTAATAAAGGAATACCTAAAGCATTTTCAATCATTAAAATATTATCTTTTATTAATTTAATATGACTATAACAAATTTTCATATTTTTTTCATCATTTGTTGATTTAATCCATTCATAAACATTTTTAATACTATCATTGACAAATTTTAAATCTAATATTGCTTGTTGATTTAAAGTATTAATGATTAAACCAAAATCTTGATTATTTGAATTTAATTGATAAATAAATGCATAAAAATTATGAAAATGACTTATTAAAGTATTTCTAAAATTAATATCATAAATTTCTATTTGCATATCATTTAAGAATGAACTTTCTGAAAGATTTTGAATTATTTCATCAGATAATATTAATGTTTTATTTTTTTCTTTTTCAATATATTCTAAATAATAAAAATACATTTTGATAAAAAATAATAAATTATTATTTAATAATAAATTATCAACTGTTGTTATTGGATAATAAATTGATAAATTATTGCATATTTCTTGAATGAATTTAAAATCATTTTTTAAAATCAAAGATAATAAAGGAATAGTATAAGAATATTTCAATTCATTTTTCTTTTGAATTAATTCAGTTTGAATATTATTAACAAAAAAGGAACGATATAAATTTTCAAGTTCATTTTTATTTGAATTACCATCATTATCAATAATATTTGGAATATAAAAATTATCTAAATTAGTATAATTAATAGTCAATAAAATTTGAAAAATAATTTTAGAATATTCAAAAAAAATTTGAATATAATTAATACCATTTGATGATTTTTTAATTAAAATATTTTTTAAAAATGTCTGTTCAATTTTTAATATTCTTTTATCTTCTTCAATACATAAACCTTGAAAAGCAAGTAAAATATTTTTTTCAATAAAATCTTTTGTAAATTTAAATCCACCTAAAAATAAATTATTAATAACTTCATAATATTTAACACGAACACTTATTTGTTTATTTAAAGAATGAACAATAAAATTATTATCCAATAAATTTGTAAGTTGTTTAAATATTTCATCTTTATTTTTTCCATCTTCATAATTGAAATAATAATTTATAAAATTATATAAGCAATTAAAATAATATTTTACTCCACTTTCAATATCATCATATTTTTTTATTAATTTAATAAATTGAATAAACATTTTTGAAACTTGTTCCATTGAAAGAAACATATTTTTTGAATTTGCTTCTAATATTTTATCAAGTATTTGAATTATTAATGTGATAATATCATCATAATTTGAATGTAAAATTTTAAAAAGAGAATCAAATAAATTTTTCTTATCAGCAATATATATTTCATTTAAAAATAAAAATTTATAAAATGTTAAAATAGCAAATAAAGGTTGCCAATCATTTTGAGTATCATAAAAAAGATTCATTAAATTCATTAATTTTTTACTTAAATCATTCACTATATCTTCTTTAAAATTATCTTTAAGAATATTCACAGATAATTGAATATTAATTTCTTTATTTAAGCAAATATAATCATCATTGCTATAATCAACTACTTTATCAACAATACTATTAAAAATTAATTGTGTTACAAAATCACTTTGTAATATTTCAGTTAATTTATTTGATTTAATATATTCATGTGATACAGTAATTTTTTCAATTGAATCTGACGTCATGATTACTTCTATTATATTAAATGGATATAAAATTTTTTTAAAATAACTTTGTAAAATATGTAATATAGTACTTGAACAAATTCTTTGTGTTGAAAAAGATCTATGAGTCATTTTTAATATTTCTTCTAAAATAGATAAAAATAAATTTAAATGAAAATAATAAATTTTTTGATTTGATTTTTCTTCAATTTTTCTTATTTTATTTTGATTATTTTTAATTTTATCTAGATATGAAGTTAATAAAGAATCTTTTTCATATTCATATATTTTATAATTATCTTCAAATAATTTATCTATTTTTATTAAATTATCATTTTCCAATTCTTCATCAAAAATATTTTCATTTTTACTTTTTGAATATCCCATTTCAACTTCTTTTTTTAATTCTTCATTTGTTCCAAATAAAACATTCATATCCATTTTATTTAAAGAAAAGTCACTATTCATGTGAGAGATTTCATTTTTCTCTTTTGCTAATAATGATTCTATTTTATTAATATCTAAATCTTTATTAAATAAATTATAATTTAAATAATTTTTTTTTGTAATTTTTTGAATAATTAAATTATCTGGATTAATGGTGAAAAAATTATAATCTGAATTTAAAGAATTTTTACAAATTTCAATAATTTGATTTTTAAAAAAATCATCAGATAGTATTTTTTCTATTGTAAAATTTGAAAACTCATCAAAAAAACTAGAAAAAATTATATTTGAATCTTCAATTAATTTAAGAGAACCTTTTGAAATAGAAGATAAGATATTTTTTATAACAGGAAAAATAAAAACAGGATTTTCTAAGCATTTATTGCTTAAAGTTTCAAAAGCAATCTTTACTATTTCTTGACTATCTTGGTTGTGTTCAATTACTTGAAAAATTTTATCAATTTGACCAAATAAAATATCTGTTGCTGTCTCTGTCATAGTTTAATAATTTTGATCTTCACATTAATGTGTTAAATATCAATTTATTCCTAATAAAAATTTAATAAAATAATTAATTATTCATATAAATATTAAAATTATTATATTAATTATACTATTATTGAAATGATTTTTTTTAATTAAAAAAATGAAAGATAAAAAATGGAATATTAACTTTGAAATGGTAATTAATGTTTAAATATTTATTTATATCATTATTTTATTATATTAAGATTAAATAAAATTAATAATAATTATCATTAGAAAAAATAACAATTAAATAAAGATATTTTGCTTTTTTTCCTTAATTATTAGTTTTTAAAACATAGTTAATTTTACAATTTTTTGGAAAATAGATAATTTTTTGAATATATAATTTATTTTTTCTATTAATATAACAATTACAATCAAAATAAATTAAAATATATAATTATATTATAATTAGGTAAAACTTTCTTTCTTGAAAAGATATTCATAAATAAATTATAAATATAATAACTAAATCTAAAACTTATAATTTTTTTTATAAAATAATAATAAATTAAAACAATTTTAATGGTACGCTTTTTTATGAAAAGATATTTTGAAAATATTTTTTAAAAAAAAAATTACATTTTATTAAAAATAAATAAATTTGAATTCAGAAAAGGGCAATTTTTAATTTATAATACCAAAATAAATTTTATTTATAAAATGTTAAATTTTATTCATTATATTATATAATAAAAAGTAATTTCATAAATCTGATATATAATGATATATATAATAGATTAATTAATTCATGAAATAAGTATATATTATTTTTATAATATATATAAGGATAAATAATAAAAATATAAATAATCATAGACAATCATTTATTATCAATTTTTACAATGTTCATTATTTTTCATACAAAAAAAAGAGTCAAATATTATAATGTTATAATCTTCCTAAAATTGTATTAAATTTTTCTAAAGGACTTTTTTTTTCCAATTCTTCTGAATTAATATTATCAAATTTTTTTAATAATTCTTCATCATCTTCATTAAAAGGATTTTCTTCAATTTTCCCATTAATAATATCTTTTCTTTTATCAAATATTTTTTGAAAAAATTCATTATAAAACATCTCAGGATCATTTAAATTCATATAATTCCTTTCAATATTTTGATGAATAACACTTAATAAATTATTTTTTCTATTATTACTTTTTTTAATAGTAGGATTTTTAAAATGATTTTCATTTTCATTATTATTTTCTTTATTTTCACTATTTTCATCATCAATACTATTTTCTTTAATTTCATTTTTTTCTTCTTTTGGATAAAAAGTAGAAACTTTCTTTAAATTAATAGGAGCAAAAGAAGTTTTTTTTTTAATAATATTTTTTTGATAAGTTTGTGATTTCAAAGAACTTTTATATGTAAATATAGTTCCAGTAATAAATTCTCTTACTTTTCTCTGCATTACAGGTGACTTTGAATATTTATAATCACTTAATTCTTCTAAATTTTCATATTCACTATTTATTGAAAATGATATTTCAGTTGAACAAACTGATAAAGTATCTAAATTTCTGCTTGATAAATATAATTGATGTAATTTTTTTGTTGTTGTCTCTTTATTACTTGTTGAATTTACTACAAATTTTTCATCAGAATATATTTCATTATTTATTTCATTTGGTTTAAATGGAGTATGATTTAATCTTAAAGAAAATATATTTTTCTCTAATGTATTTTCAGAATATTTTTCAGAAAAATCAATTTTTTTTCTAGAATCTTCTATTCTTAAAGTATTATTTAAACCATCAGAAAAAGTTTTTATTTCATCATCATTAATATCATTTGATTTACTTATTTCACTTTCATTATCACTTTCATCACTTGAATTATTATTTCTCTTTGTTTTTAGTTTTAAAGTTTTAATATTTAAATAATTAGATTTTATTTCATAGTTATTATCATTACATTCATTACCTTCAGTTTCTAATAAAGTTTCTTCATTATGACTTGTTTTATTATGGCTTTCTTCATTTTGAGATTCTTGAATTAATTCAATTGAATTATTTTCTTCAATTGTATTTAATTGAGAAACATTGATTTTTTTTAATGTAATATCTCTTACTAACTTATTTGATTTAAAATGTGATTTATCATCTTCTTCTAAAGTAATATTTGTTAATGATGGTATTGATTGTAATTCAGACACATCTGGAATATCAGTTGTAAATAATAAATTATGATGTTCATTTTCATTTCCGTGTCCATTTTCTCTTGTAAATATTTTTGACATTTTTATCATTAATCTTTTTATTTGTTCCCAATTAAAAAGTGATTTTTTATTTATTTTTTTCCATATTTGACAATAACTTTGTGATATTTCTATTGCATCTTTTTTATTTAAATAAAATAATTCTGCTTTTCTTGATTTTACTTTTACTCTTAATGATGATCTTTTATTAAGAAACATTAATATATCACCAAAATGTTCATTTTTTCTAATATCTAATATTTTATAATATAATTTATTTTCATCTTCTTCTTCATTTTCTTCTTCACTACTACTACTATCATGTGTCTTTACATTTATTAATATTGTTTTAGATTTTCTTAAACTTTTATTTGTTTTTGTAATACCAATATCTTTTCCCATTTTTGTTTTTGCTGTTTTTGATTTATTTATTTCTTCTTCTTCAATTATAATTGGAAGTTCTAATGAAAGCCTCCCTTTTTCAACAAAAATTATATCTTCAACAAAATCACCATCTTTTATTAATATATCATTTCTTATTGCTAATATTGGTTTGAAACTTAATATAACTTTAACAACAAAATCTAGATTATCAAAATTTTTAAAAAACATAAAATTTTTTATTATAGGTGCATACATTTCACATACTAAAGTATTTTTTAAAGTTAATGGAAGTGAATTTATTATAACTTTATTATCTAAAGTTTCTTTAAATTTAAATTTAAATTTTAAATATCTATGAATTTCCATATATAAATCTTCAGATAATTCAGGATAAGAAATTTTAATATCTTCTAATATTTCACTTTTTTCTCTATATTTTTCAGTTTTATCATTCATTATTTTAACATAATTACTAATTGCAGAAACTGCAAAAGAATAAGCAAAAATACCAACAATTTCCATAACAAGACCAAATAATTTTTCAACAAGTGTAATACAAGTTAAATCACCATAACCTACTGTAGTACATGTAGTAATTATATAATAAATAGCAATTAAATATAATTGTGTGAAAGTAGCATTTTCAAATCCAAAACGAATAATCCATCCTGGATATTGACATTTACCAATAAAAATAAATGTACATGCAATAATATGAATACATGCAAAAAATATTATTACTCCTGAATATAAACCAAAATATTTATTAAAATATTCATATTGATTTAAATAATTTGATATATTATTTGATATTTGATTATGATAAAACGCTTTTATTGCTTTTGGTATTTTTAATAATATTAAACAATAATAAACATTATTTTGATATAATGGTGCACTTAAATAACCAATATCATTACATTTAGTATCAAAAATATCTAATATTAATTTAAAAGGAAAAGCAGCAAAAAAATCAATAATAAAATAAGATTTTAAATATGCTTTACCAATTTCTTTTAAATTGGTTTTTAATATATCATCAAAAGTATAATATGCTATAAAAAAAGGTATTATAGCATCAATAATATAAGTAATATCCATAATAATTTGAATTATATTTACAATATTTATAAAAAAACCTTTTCTACAATGTATTTCATTAAGTCCTAAAAAAAAAGGAATATAAATTAAATTATAAATAGAAAAAACAAAAACTAAAAAATCTATAAATTTTAAAAATCTTGAATCAGGATGAATATAAGTAGTAGAAATAGTAATATCTTCTTCATCTAAAGAATCATAAACACCTCCCATTCTTTGTAAAACTCTTAATCTATCTTTATCATTTTCTTCATCTTTTTTATTATCTTGATTAGTTTTTTTAGACCTATCACTTAAATCACCTTCATCATTTAAATAACTTTTTTTTATTGAAATTTTAGAATCTTTAAAATCCAATGTAGATAATCCAATAAGACTTTTTTTTAATTCTTTTTGTAAATCATTTAACATAATAATACTTTGTTGAGTAATATGAGCTTTACTATAAATTGAAGCATTTTCATCAATATTTTCATCTATATTATGCATAATTTGAGGAGATTTTAGTTTAGATTGACTTGTTCTAGTTGGTTTAATATTAATATCATCAAACTTTTCAGGTTCTTCTAAAAAATTAAATAATTCTAAATGATGTTTTTTCTTAAGAGAAAAATGAGTTTTTTTTCTTCCTATATCAGAATCATTATTTCCATCATAGAAACTACTTGATAAATTATTTGAATTATCTGAAGTTTTTCTTTTAAATTGATGAGGACTTAATAATTTTGGTTTTAAAGGTGGATGTTTTGGCATTCTTTTTGGACTTTTTATTTTTGATGCAAAATATTTATTATTTAAATTTGTAAAAGATGTTGATTTTGGTTGATTTATATCTATTGATGATTGAATTATTGATGATGTGTTTCCTGATTTTGTAATTATTGTTTTTAATGTATTTTTATTTATTCTTTTTACAATGGGAGAAAATAACACATTCAATTCATTTTGTTCTAATGGTTTTATATCTTGCTTTTGGTTTTGATTTTTTTTATTGTTGTTTAATATTTTTCTTCTTTTTAATACTTCACTATTTACTCTTGATATTTTATAGAGTTTTTTTTCTTCTATCGAATTATCCATTTAATTATTGATTATTTAATTTTATTTTATTTGCTTTTTACATTCAATTTTTCAATTTATGAAAAAATTGTATTAATTTCAATTTTATAATTTTTTATTCATATATAATGAAGATTTTATTTTTATGATTGTTTTTTACGAAATATTTTAATATTTAATTTATATTTTAGATATTTTTTTTTTTAAATTAATTACACTTTAATAATAATTATTAATTTAAAAGTTGATTTTTTATTTTTCTATTTATAATAATATACTAATTTTAAAATTAGCAAAATTTAAAAATGAGGAGAAAATAATTTTATAAAAAATATTATTCTAAAAAATTAGTATAGTCAAAAACATTTGCATCACTATCATAAGTTACAAATCCTACTTTTGGAAGTTTTTTTTTTGTAATATATTCATATATATCATTAGTAACATTTTCACATATCATTGAACATAATGGATTAAATTCATGATTAAAATTTATAATATATTTTTTTAATAAAGACATAGTTTCAATATCTTTAAAAATATAATCACATTCAATTTTAGAAAAATATTTTTCAAAAAATGCCATTTTTTTTGCAAATTGATCATCATTAGAATAATTATTATTAATTTCTTTAATAAGATCTTTTTTATTTACATTTTTTCTAAAATATAATTCAAGCATAAAAATAGCAAGAATAAATTTATCAGGTTTATTTTTCTTAATTTTTAAATCATGTAAAAATTTCTCACTTTTTTTTAAAAATAAATTATTATCAACAGATATATTTTTCTCACCATTTTTATAAGTAATTAATAAATTATTATAATAGAATCCTAATATTCCACTATTATTAATACAATAAAAATAAATATTTTTTCTTGTGAAATATTCTTCATAATTACATAATGTTAAATAATCTCTAAAACCTAAAATTACAATTTTTAAATCTCTTAAATTATTAAAATCAGAAACCATATTAATTGAAACTGTTGCAGTTAATGTTATTAATTTATTATATATTGTTTTTAATCTTGATTTTCCTAAGTCATTTTTTTCAATTAAAATATTATTAATTATATCTTTTTCTGTTACTTTTTCCTTATCATATAAATAAATGTTAAATCCTTTGTTTATTAATATTTTTGCTATTTCAGTTATACACGAATTTAAATTAATTAATAAAATTCTAGTTGATGAAATTTGATTTTGTATTTTTTTTGGTAACATTACTTTCATTTTTAATGAATTAATTTGATATATTGATTTCTCAATATTTTTATCCATTATTAATATATTTTATTTCAATAATTATATAATTAAATTATAAATTTAAATTTAATAATAATTAAATAAAGAATAATTAATTAAAAATATATGATATTTAATAAAATTAAAATGAATAATCCCATATTTTATTTAAAAAAATATTTACATACTATATAAACACAACAAAATTAAACAAATTAAATTAAAAAAACGTTAAAAAAATGAAAAAAAAGAAACAAGACGACAATATAAAATTCAATAAAGAAACATTTATAACAAGAACTCCAGGTACAATAACAGACAAATGGGAAAAAGTAAAAGATTTAGGAAGTGGTTCATATGGAAAAGTATATAGAGTAGAGAATAAAATAACAAAAGAAACAAGAGCCTGTAAAGAATTATCAAAAAAACAAATAGCAGACATGGATAAATTTAATTTAGAAATATCAATAATGTCAAAATGTGATCATCCAAGTATAATAAAATTATATGAAATATATGAAGACAAAAGACATATTTACTTAATAATGGAAGAATGTTTAGGAGGAGAATTATTTGAAAGAATTTTAAATAAAATGGATTCAGGTAAAATGTATTCAGAAAAAGAAGCAGCAATAATATTTAAACAATTAATGAGTGCAGTATCATATTGTCATTCCCAAGGAATAAGTCACAGAGATCTTAAACCAGAGAATATATTATTTTTAACAAAAGACGAAAATTCCCCAATTAAAGTAATTGATTTTGGTTTAAGTAAAATATTTGGTGAAATAGCCCCAATTCAACATAATAAAAAGCAGAAAAAAAAAGCAATGGAAACAAGAGTCGGAACAGCATATTATGTAAGTCCTGAAGTATTAAATGGAAAATATGATGAAAAATGTGATATTTGGAGTGCTGGTGTAATATTATATATTATGTTAAGTGGTGATCCTCCTTTTAATGGAGATAATGATAATGAAATTTATAGAAATATTATGAAAAAAAAATTTGAATTTCCTGAGAATGAATGGAAAAATATATCAAATGATGCTAAAGATTTAATTTCTCATATGTTATGTGAACCTGATAAAAGATTTACTGCTCAAGAAGTTTTACAACATAATTGGATTGTTAAAGAAGCTCCTAATTCTAAAGGAAATATTAATAATTTAAATATTAATACACTTAAAAAATATACTGAAGAAAATAAATTAAAAAAAGCTATTTTGACTTATATTGCTTCGAGATTAAATGATAATGAAGTTAAGAGTTTAAAAGAAATTTTTGAAAATTTAGATATTAATAAAGATGGTACTTTAACACTTGATGAAATGAAAAAAGGATTACATCAATTAAAAGATAAAAATATTGATATTGATGTTAAAAGTATTTTTAAAGGTATTGATACTGATAGTTCTGGGAGAATTGATTATACTGAATTTTTAGCTTCTTCTATTAATCAAAAGGAATTTTTGAGACAAGAAAGATTAAATGAAGCTTTTATGATGCTTGATAAAAAAGGAACTGGGAAAATTAGTAAAGAAGAAATTAAAAAAGCTTTAAAACTTGATAATGTTAATGAAAAAACTATTGAATTATATATACAGAAATATGATTTAAATGGTGATGGGAATATTGATTATAATGAATTTTTAAATATGATGGGAGAAATTTAATTATATTTTTGTTATTTTAATTACTTTTAAAATCGAATTTTATATTTGGTATTTTATTTTATTATTTTAAAATTGTTTGTTGTAATTTTTTTTAAATATTTTATTAATGGATTAGACAATTTTTGAAATAATAATTGTTTTACTATATTATAATGAAATTACAAAAAGTATTCAAATAAAATGCAAATTCAAAATAAATATTTTGATGAAAGGACTGAAATAATAAAACAAATATTATGTAAATTGAATTTTATGGAAAAAGAAGAAATATTAAATTTATATTGGAATTTATATTCAATGAAAAGAACAGATAATATAAATATTAATATAAAAAATACAGATAAAAAAGATTTTTCTATTAAACTCCGAGGAAGAAAAAGAAGAAGGCAATTTAATAATACATTATTAAAACTCAAAAAAATATCATATAAACAATAAACAAGAGAACTTTTAACTAAAAATAAAACTCAATTTTTAATAGTCAAATAAAAAAAAATAATATCATTAAATTAAATTAAATATTACATTCATATATAAATGTATCTAAATATAATTTTCTTTTTTCTACTAAAAACCATAACATCATATATAAAATTTTCATTTACAATAGAAGAAGATACATCAGCAGTATCATATATAGAAACAATAATGAAAACTCCTTTAAAATTCAATATAAAAATAGGAAATCCATTTCAAACAGTACCAATTTATATTAAATTTGATGAAAGTTATAGTTATCTTTCAGGAACATCAATTTCAAAACACATATATAATGAAAAACAATCATCAACATATAAAGAAAAAGAAAAAGAAAAATCATATTATGATACATCATTTAATCAAGGTATACCATCAATAGAAAAATTTCAATTTGAAACAAATAAAAATAAATTTATAGAATCAACAAATTTTACATTTATTTTAGCAACAAAAGAATCAAAAAAAATAGATATAAATTCAGGAGTACTTGGATTAAAATTTGCTGAATTTACATATGATGTAGATGGATATTTTTTACATGAATTAAAATTAAAAGGATTAACAGATTCATATAGTTGGACAATAAAATTTGAAAAAGAAAATAAAGGTAGTATTTATTTAGGTGAATATCCTCATGAATATGATACATCAAATTATAATTTAGCTAATTATAAAACAACAAGAGCTGGAAGAGAAGCAGGAAAGGTAACTTGGAATATTGATTTTGATAGAATTTATTTTGGAGAAGATAATAAATTTGATGAAAATAATCAAGCAATTTTAAATTATGAATATGGTGTAATTATTGGAACAACTGCTTTTATAAAAGAAGTTAATGATAAATTTTTTAATAAATATCAAAATGATAAATGTATTTTTCAAAGAACTCAAGTTACTAATTATTATTTTTATATTTGTGATACTAGTATTGATATTACTAAATTTCCTAAAATTATTTTTATTAATAAAGATATTAATATGGATTTTGAATTAAATTATAATGATTTGTTTGTTGAAAAAAATGGGAAATATCATTTTTTAATTGTCTTTTATGTTATGAATACTTTTAGATGGACTTTTGGAAGACCTTTTTTAAATAAATATCAAATAGTTTTTGATCATGATAGAAAGTTAATTGGAACTTATACTAAAACTGGGGGAATTTTTCCTTGGAGTACTATTATTATTATATTTTTAGGTTTAATTATTTTTGCTTTAGTTTATTATATTATTAGGTATTTTAAAAATAAACCAAGGAGAATTAAGGCAAATGAATTACTTGAAGATTTAGATTATTTAACAAAATAATATTTAAGTATTTTTTTAATTTAAATTTTAATTTATACTTTTTTTTCCTTTGTTAAAATAAATATATCTCATTTTTAACAATTTTGAAGATAAAATTATTTATAAATGTAAAATAAAATATATTTTTTACTTTTTTTATTCTTAATATAAATATAAGAATAAAAATAAATTCTTTGAATAATGAAGAATATTTAAGTTTAATTTTTTCTAATATAAAATCCATTATAAAAGATTTTAAAGATTAATAAAATATATTTTTTCTTTATTATAATAACTTTATAAAAGGAATTTTTTATGATAATTGATTATTATTATATTTTAATAATTATTTTATTTTATTGTTTAATTATTTTATTCAAAAATAAAATATTTAACAAATATAATTTAAATTATAAAAGAAGCTATTAATTTCAATATTATATATTTCATTAGTTTCAAAAAATATATTTATTATAATAATATAAAAGAGTTAAGAAAATGTAAAGAAGAAAATATAAATATTATAAATGGAAATCTGATAAAATAATGCAATATATTCTTAAAAAAATATTTTTTTAATATTGTATTCAACAATCTATTTTATATTTAAGATTTTATTTAAAAAAGAAATGATTATATAATAATAGATTTTGAGTGAGTTATAAAATAACTTCTTAATTTTGATGATATAAAAATAATTAATGAATTTATTGATATTATTGAGAATAAATTGTGAAAGATTTTTATGAAAAAAATATTAAAAAGTATATAATTTTTCATTTAAAATCATAAAAGAATATAATATTTGTTCAAATTAAGATATTTTAAGAATTTTGGGGAATAAAATAGAGATTGAAGAATATAAATTTGATTATCAATATGATTTAAAAAATATGAAAATATAGGAAAAATATATTATTATATAATTTATTATTTATATGGAATCAGAATAAATTATTAAAATTTTATACTTCATTGTTTAAACAATTAAAAATATTAATGAACTTATTAATTTATTTAAGATAGTTTTTAATATAACAAAAGAATATATAATAATGAATTGATTAATGTATTTTAAGATTTTATTAATATTGTATTAATTTTAATTTTGAGAAAATATATAAAATTAATGAAATTTTAAATAGGGAATAAGTTATTTTAAATCAAAAAAGTTAGAAGATGAATTTTATAAAAAATGTGAGAAATGTCTGTTTGATGGTAAGTGAAACTTTATTAAGATTTAATTTTCATAAAATATTATTTATTATTATGAAAATAACTATATTATTATATTACTTTTAAATATATAAATTATATATTTATTCAATAAATTATTATTTTTTTAATATTATTAATAGTTGGATATTAAAAATTTTTTAATAACTTTTTTTATTAATATAAATTATATATAATAAAAATATATTTTATTGAATTTTTTTAAGAAT